>JAYXIM010030912.1:0-267921 GCA_037575425.1 Anastrepha fraterculus
GACTACGATCGTTTTCGCAAAATTGTCGTATGTGACCAATTTCTCATCGCCAGTCACCATCCGCTTAAGAAATGTGGCGATTTCATTCCATTTGGTCAAGGCTTCGCTGATGTAAATTTGAACCCTAATGATTTTGGTGTTAATTGATGTGGCACCCAAACATCGAGCTTATCTTTAAATCCAGCTTTGCACGAATAGTATAAAATTGTTTTATGGTCGATTTTTAGCTCCTGGATGAGGCTACGACTACCAACATGCCGGTCAACTTGGATTATCGGATATCTCCGATTTTATCAATTATTCTGACATATTTTAGATTTCCTTTAAGATCAAAAGTGTCTGAACGGAATCAACGAAACCAAAATTGCACTTAATTAACTGTGCTTCAGTGTCGGCACCATAAAGCCCATTCACAGTTAGAGCTGCCTGGCTTGTATTTTCGCCTTTATCAAAGAAAAACACCCTGTAACTCACAACTGCAGAGAACAAACAAAAATCATCCCAAATTTTTTCGACGTGATAACGTCTTATATGTACCGATGTAGCCGGCTGCACGCACCAAAAAATGCGTCGTTATCTTGCTCATGCGGCGTTATCTTGCTTGAACTTCATGTTATGTTATGTTATGTTATATTATGTTATGTTATGTTATGTTATGTTATGTTATGTTATGTTATGTTATGTTATGTTATGTTATGTTATGTTATGTTATGGTATGTTATGTTATGTTATGTTATGTTATGTTATGTTATGTTATATATAAAAATTTATTTCTTATGGCGTTTCATTTTAAGATGTATAGGTTAATGAGAGATTTTTTCCTTACTCCAATTTACATCATTCCATTATCAGAATCTTTTAATTTCATTAACAGTTTTTGTTTTGTGCAGTAAAGTTTAATTTCTACCGCCGTAAAAACCACATTTAAGCCACATTAGTTTCATAAATTTCAATATTTATTTTATCTATGCCCCACGGCCGTAGTGTCAATTGTTCAGCAATATACTTATTTCATAATTTAATTAAATTTGCATAAAAGTGGCAATAATTAGTTATATTAATTTTTGTTTTTTAATTTTTTTTGCAATCTCGCCTTTATGGAATATTTGATAGTCGATATTGCATGCGCGCACATCTACTTGTTGTTGCTTCGTAAAACTATTTACATTCATAGATTTTGAAATTCATTTGCATATGCGCTTACATGCATACAAATATGTACGTATGTATGCGTGTACAATGTATATGTGTACGTGTATGCCCGTAGGACAAAGTACTCGATATTTATGCAAATTCCTGTCGATATTTTGTTTCTAATTTTAATCAAATATTATTAACGCATTTTTAAATAGAGATTATTTTGAAATATTTTTATTTGCAGATTAGTTTCGCCATGTTTGTGCAAGGGATCGCTGACATATGTGCACATTCATTGCCTGGAACGTTGGATTAGCACCTCGAGGAGCACCATTTGCGAGCTTTGCCAATTTCAATACAACACCGAACAGACGCTGAGGTGAGTGCGAGGCGGATGGGTGGTTGATGAGTTGATTGGATATGTGGATTTAGAACGGTTGGTCTACTGTGTAAATTGCATTGTGTTTGCATTACTTTGGTAATTGCAAAATATTTGCACTAATTAATGAATTCCAATGATAACAGCTGGTGAACCCAGTGATTTAAGTGAATTCAGCTGAGAGCACTACAAATAGAAACTACCGATAAAACTATTTGCTATTGGTGGGATGGTAAATGAAATTCTATACTTGGTGATGTGAACTGAAATTGATTTTCTATGTACATAAATACGAGCGCATGGAGGGTCATGAAATTTTACCTGTGACGACTTTACACACAAATTTACTTGTTGTTGAATTACCTGAAGAGATTCTTTGTTCAATATAGTTTTGAAGTTTTACAGATTCATAGGAATTTTTGCTTAAATCAGTAGCTCATATTTCAGAGTGCAGAAATACTTGAAATGTGCTTTTCAGTCAGCTGTTCTCAGGCAAAAAATTATTAAAAGGCAGCTCGCTGTAACACGTCCCAAAACAATGCAGATTTCACAGCAGCCAATTATAGCTGGAGAGCGATTCCATTTGAAGTGATAAAAGTATTTTGAACAAATTCGTAAACTTTTCTGAAAATTTGGTCATTTGTAGGCCTCAACGAAATAACTGAACATTTTTTGAAAAAGAGTTAATAATTTTGGTGAATGAAGTTCTCTTCAACACTTTAAATCATTTTTACTTCATTTTGTTGGATCAAAATTTGTTTTTGCTCAAAATTTTTGGCGAAAATCTTTTTTCTTTAATGTTTTTAAAGTAAAAAAAAGTTCTTTTCAAACTTTAAAACAGTTTTCTTTTTCATTTCGTTGGATCAGATTTTTCTATTTTTTTTTCTTTTTCTGATTGTTTTTTTGCTGAAAACTTTTGGTGAAAATCTTTGTTTTTTACTTTTTTATCTAAACAAAACTTTAAAAAGTTCTCCTCAACACTTTAAACATTTTTTTTCATTTCAGTGGATCAGATTATTTTCTTTTTTGTTTTTTTTTTTTAACTTTTTTAACTAAAAAAAGTTCTCTTCAACACTTAAAAACAGTTTTTTTTTTCATTTCGTTGGATCAGATTTTTCTAATTTTTTTAATCTTTTTTTGCTGAAAATTTTGGGGAACATTTTTTTCACTTTTTTAACGAAAAAAGAGTTCTCTTCAACACTTTAAGGCAGTTTTTTCCATTCCGTTGGGTCAGATTTTTTGCGAAAATATTTTTTTTATCTTTTTTAACTAAAAACGTTCGTTTTTTCCTTTTTTTAATTTGTTTTTGCTCAAAAATCTTTTTTTTTAACTTTTCTAACTAAAAAAGTTGTCTTCAACACTTTGAAACAGTTTTTTTTTTCATTTCGTTATTCAGATTTAAAAATTTTTTTTTTATCTTTTTTTGCTCCAATTTTTGGCGAAAACCTTTTTTTTTAATTTTTTAACTAAAAAAGTTCTGTTTTTTTCTTTTTTAATTTGTTTTTGCTCAAAATTTTTGGCGAAAAACTTTTTTTCTAAGTTTTTTAATTAAAAGAAAATTTCTCTTCAACACTTTAAAACATTTTTTCTTTTTTCGTTTCGGTGGATAAGATTTTTTCGATTTTTCTTTTCTTTTTTGCTCAAAATTTTTGGCGAAAAACTTTTTTGTAAACTGGTTTAATATAAAACCAAATTTCTCTTCAACACTTCAAAACAATTTTTTTTTTCATTTCGTAGGATCAGATTTTCAAATTTTTTTTGCCCAGAATTTTTAACTTTTTTAACTAAAAAAACAGTTCCCTGCAACACCTAAAAAAAGTTATTTTTTTCCTTTCGTTGTGTGGCAAGTGAGAAATAATATATTTTTACAATTGAATGTCATAAATAACTCTGACAGCTGCTGAAACATAACAATTGGAAAGATTATCACGGATATCTGCTGAGTCTGGACATACAAGTTTAACTTATGAAGATTTTTGCCCTCGGCTTTGTATTTAAACTTTGAACTCGATTTTGCCAACTGGGGACTGGATAGTCTGGTTTTTGGGTAAAATTATTAGTTATTTGTAACCCAGTGTTATCTAAGAGTGCAATTCATTGTTGACCCAGCATCGCAACCAGAAAAAGCCACCTCTCTGTATCACTGGCAACCTCATTCGGGCGATTTAATTTCTGTGTCGTCCTGACAAACACAGGCGTTACATCGCCTCCCTGACGCGTTTCACTTTCACTCGTCTTCAATAACAACCATTGCATTTGGGCTGAAATCTGTTTAAATGGAATAACAGGAAAACAGCGCAACCGGCAGTGGCGCCATCAAATAGCAACAATGCCCTGTCTGTTCCTTCAGATCGCCTTCGCGACTTTATCCGAAATGGCTTTTCATGCCTCTTCCCACACAGACGATTTTTTTTTTTTCATTTCAACATTTCGGGTACTGTTGGCTTATGACTCCACCATGTATATATGTGTGTGTGCGTGTACAGGTAGCGAAAAAAGTATAGCACCTCAACATTTTAACAATTAATTTTTGCCATTTTTGACTTAAATTATCAACTCATAAAAGCAAAATTCATTCTATAGCTGAGATATATGTTGTAACTAAGTATAACTTTCTTAGTAAAAAAAAGATATATTTTAAAAATAAATACCATATAAATCAAAGTTTCAGACTTCATACAAAATTTAGAAAATATCGACCAATTTGTATAAAAATTTGTATAATTTTTTTTTTAATAAAAACCCTTAGAAGAATTTCCTGTATGGTTTTACAGGCCATTCAATTTGGTATAACTAAAGGCAAGTTTATCATGGATTTTATATAATATTTTTTCCTGGCGTATTTTCTCCTTATAGCACAAAAACACAACTCATAATTTTGTTATATAGAGAAAATGCGCAACACCGCCAAAAAAAAAATTCTAAAAAATTAACCGGATTTGTTTGCAACTTCAAACTTGCGCTTTATTATATTAAAATTAAATGGGCTATGAAACTGCGTTTCCGAGATTTTTCTAAGAACTCTGGTTACAATTTTTCAAATTTAATTGAAAATTTATCGAATTTGTATAAATTGTAAACAGATTGAAACTTGGATTGGGATAGAAATGGATGGAATAAATGGCAGCCCTTACATTAACTCGCTTGGACAAATATTAAAAATTCATTTATTGTGATACCATATGATACTATAGAAGGAGAGGAGACGAAAATAGAAGGAAAAGCATCAGACAAGTGGGAAGAGGGAAAGGGTTTTGGACTAGAGAATGACGACCAACAATGGTTTTTTATGTTTATATTAACCGCTTCAAACTACTGATAAATTTCACCACGTGCGTGATATTTAAACCCGCAATATCCGCAAGTGCAGCGAAAAAGCCATAGCCAAGATGTCTAAATCTTTGTCCACCGAGAGCATGGCAGCTGAGAAGAAGGTGCTGAGAGGATTCCACTTCATTCTGCAGACAGTTGCTGAAGACATCCCAAGTCTCAGCGTATAGAGACCTAACAGACAATGTCCGGTAAGGATACCCACCAAACTTGAGATATGTGCTATTGTTAGCCTTAGAAACTCCCTCAGGTGTCCCCAATCTACCCGTGGCCAGAAGGATCTCGCGATTTTGCACTAGCACTAGCACAGCACTCACTGAGTTAATACGAAATCCATCTTTCCAGAAGTAAACTGTATATTCTCAGGGGAACCCCAGTCCTCTCATTTCGCAATGAAAACCTCCTCTATGCCGCTGTGGCCAGGAGCCCAAATGAGCCTAACATCAAGGTATTCGGATGCAGTCGAGGTAGAAGGCAGGCGTTCATCGACTAATTTCCAAAGCACAAACAACGAGCCCAAGGCCCTAATTTCCACTTGATTGTCGGAGTAGATATTTACATCCTTTGGATTAGTATGGTATTTATGATAAAGGATGGTTAAATTTTAAGGGCCGATGTTGAATGTAAACCACACCTAAACGATGAATGAACTATGGAAAGATACATAATCGACCAACGCGTTAAAGTTATTCACGCTTATTATGAAAACGGGAGTTCAAATCAAAATGCATATCGCGCACTTCGTGATTTTTTCGGTCAATTTAATCGTCCAAATGTGCGTACAATCGAAAATTTTGTGTAAAAGTTTGAGCAAACCGGATCTGTAGGAGATGTGAAAACATCAGTGTATGCTCGTACAGCTCCTACTGCAGAAAATATCGCTGCTGTTCGCGATAGTGTGGCTGAAGAGCAGTCCGTGGAAATGAGGCCGGTCAGGCAGTTACTGTGAATAGTGTTCGCTATCGTGAGATGATAACGAACTTTTTATGGCCCGAATTGAAAGATATGGATGTCGACGATATGTGGTTTCAACAGGACGGTGCCACTTGTCACACAGCCAACGAAACAATGGCTCTTTTGCGCGAAAAATTTGATGGCCGAATAATCTCACGTCGCGGCGGTGTCAATTGGCCGCCAAGATCATGTGATTTGACAACGTTGGACTTCTTTGCATGAGGTTATTTGAAAGAAAAGGTGTACGTCGATAAGCCAGCAACAATTTAAGAGGTAAAGGATGAGATAATTTCGCACATTAACGGCATAGAACCTCAATTATGCCTCAGCGTTATCGAAAATTTTGACCATCGGATGGAGGTGTGCCGCTGAGGTCGCGGCGGCTTTTTGGCCGATATTTTGTTCCATGCGTAATTGAGCTATACTCATTATATTATCTCAGTAAAGAAAAATGATAATGATTTCAAAAAAAATTGTATATTATTTCAAATGAAGACCGGCCCTTGAAACTTAACCACCCTTTAGATAAGGAACTGAATTTGCTGGTCTTTGGAGGTGCGACGCCGAGGCCGCGGTATCTATTTGGCCCATATTTTGTTTTGTTCGTAATTGAGCCATATCAGTATTATTGTAGTAAAGAGAAACGGCAAAAATTTTCTAAAAGAATTATATTTGATTCAAAATCAACACCGGCCCTTGAAACTTAACCACCTTTTAGAATGAGCTATATTTTTATAAAAAAAAAAGTATTTAAATTAAAAAATAAATATATAAATAGTCCACATTTTTGATGAGGTGCCATATTTTTTTTCGTGGCCTGTACATTTGTAGGGGCAAACAGCAAGTCGCACTGAAGGCGAAGCTCGGCCGCATACCTAACAAAGCTTGCATACGCCAATTATTTACATATACTCGTGCATATGTATATCTAGGAATATTTGTGCCTACGAACATTAGATCTGCATTCACGTTGAAAACCCATCAGGTTAAAGCTGCTGTCGCGTTGCCATTTCCTTTTAAATTAAACCCGCAAATGGCGTTCGCGACGCGAGTGTTACCAACGCTGAGGTGCCAGATGGGCGAGAATGCCGTCACAGTTGAACGAAAAAAACAGACACACACACACATACCTGTATGCGAGCACATGCATTACCACACATCTGGGCACAACATGGACGAGCGCAACAACAAGCCATTGACTGGCGCGCTTTGCTCATTGAAGCGTTGTCGGGTGTTTATGGCTTGCACACTTCTCTGTTGTTGGCTGCGCCATATTTGTTGGCGCAAGGCGGGAGTGGCGTAAGTACCCTTTAGATGTATGAGTATCGCTTAACCATCGCACCAATGCTCCCGAGTGGCCATTGAAAGAGGGAAAATGAAAGTAACAGCAGCAAATGAGCTGAAAAATTGTTTTTCTAAACCACATATGGGTGTGTTGTTGGTGGATGTGAAGTATTTGTGTATGTGAGTGTGTGCAAATAAATTGTAGCACATGTTGGCTTTTATTGTTAGCATTTTTGCTGTTGTTTGTTTGCTGAGGCCACGCAAAATGAGCCACCAACCAAAGCATAAAGTAGCAAATTTGCCCTCTTTGTACGCTCAATTTGTGACTTGAATTGGAATTGTGGATATTCAGTCAGACGAAAATTATGTTCGCTTTTTGATTTGCAAAGTCATAAGTTTAAAAGTTAGCAGCGAGTTTGGTAGCAACTTGAACATGAGCGATGGCTGAAGATATATCGGTGCATAAATATGCGGGCGAAATTATTTATCGTAATCATTTTAGTTACTATTTTATGTGCGGCGGCCGCAGTAGCCGAATGAGTTGGTGCATAACTACCATTCGGAAAAAGTTTTTTCTAATAGCGGTTAACAAACCTCCGAGTGTATTTCTGCCATGAAAAAGCTCCTCATAAAAAATATCTACTTCGCAGTTGGATTGAAACCGTAGGTCTCTTATGTTAAAATGATTTTGGCAATAAATGAAATGAAATGAAATGAAACCGTAGGCCCCTCCATTTGTGGAACAACATAAAGAAGCAGGTTGGGCTCGGCCAAACACCCAAAAAACAAATATTTACATACACTTGAGCTCAGATAATTAAGTCACTTTATCTTTTTACGATATTCGCAATATTTTTCATGCTAATTTTTTTCTCACAAAAATTTAACAAAATAAAAAAAAATCATCAAAATTTTCAACCTTTTTAATCAGAATCCTAGTGGTGGTAGTAGGGGCGGCTGTCATTTGTCCGCAATTCGTTCTCGAAAAGTCCTTCAGTGCCCCTAATTACTGTAGTATACTTCAAGCTGAAATCTATGCCGCAACAAAAACAGCTGAACTAACTCTAGAATTAACGCCTCTTAATACTCGGATAAACATTTTCATTGTTGGCCAAGCAGCTATTTTGGCTCCTTGAACTAACTCAAAATGGATTCTGCTGAAATGGGCAGGTCACCATTTACTGGATACCAGAACACAAAGGAATAGAAGGAAATGAGAGAGCCGATGAGCTCGCTAAGGCAGGTATTCGCTTGCCGAGATTGAGCAATCTGCTTTCTGAAAACCGAACTAACGGAGGAACTCTTCTTCATTCCCATGGCAGCCGGTTCTACGTTACCGAAATGACTCGGGTTTTCCCCGACCAAGTGCTATCGCCCCAGTAAACTAGCTCTGTCTAGTGAACCTCATATCATCCCACCTCTTATGTCACAGCAGCAACTCGTTGCAGCAATCTTGCACCAAATACTTCTCCTCAGGGCTGGTATTGAATTTAACCCTGGGTCAGAGGTATTCTATTGCTGCGTATGCCATAAACGGCTCCACCCGAACTCCATCCACTGCCACCTTAAGACCTGTTCATGCCTTCGGTCACACACCGTATGTGGCCACGTGTTGCTCCCGCCAGCAGGCGTCCGATGCCTCAACCGCTACTATCTCCAGACTTAGTCCCATCGGATTATTATTTGTTCCGGGCATTGCAACATTTTTTGGACAGTAAAACCTTTACCTCAAATGAACACATCAAAAATCACATGGATCAGTTTTTTGCCAGCAAAGACCAAAAATTGTATGAGTGTGGAATCATGCTATTACCAGAAAGATGGCAAAAAGTGTTGGATCAGAATGGCCAATATATAATTTAATTAAATATTTATTCATTATACGCAGATCGTTTTTCATTTTCCCCACAAAAAAAGAAATTACTTTCTGAACAACCCAATAGCTTGGTGTGCTCTGCGATTTTCACTTTGGAAAAAAATATCGAACAAAGAATTTGTCGCAAACTTTGTGTTTTGAAAGGAGATTTCGTGTGCCAAATCGTTGAAAATGTTGCAGAAAGCCTATGGCGAGTGTGTGAGTTAGCAAAAACACGGGTGTACGAGTGGTATAAGTCTTTTGCAGAGAGCCGAGAAGTCGTGGAAGATTCGCCGCGATCTGGTCGCCCATCAACGTCTTCAACGAATCGAAACAAAGTCGTCGACAAAGTCAAGGAAATTGTGCTGGAAAACCATCATTTAAGTTTGAGAGAGGTAGCTCGTGGCCGTAACGAGTCCGTGTCTCACGAATAAATTCGCAACATTTTACACCATGAATTGGGCGTGAGACGCGTGGCTGCTCGACTCGTTCCAAGAGAGTTGAATTTCTTTCAAAAAATTCATCGGAAAAATGTGGCTGAAGGCATGCTTCGGCAAGTGAATTCGGATCTAACCATAACCCAATTCCACCGCATTATAACAGATGATGAGACGTAGGTATATGAGTTTGACATGCAAACCAGTCAACTGGCGACTGAATGGCGCTATCCACATGAGCCGAAACGCAAAAAACCCAAAAAACCACGTCAAAGTCGGTCAGAAGTGAAAGTTATGCTGCTCGATTTCTTTGATTATCCTGGTGTTGTGCACTCGGAATTCGTTCCAAATAGTTCTACGCTTAATAAATAATACTATTTGAAAGTTATGCGACGTTTGAGAGAGAATGTGCGTAGGAAACGGCGCAATTTGTGGAAAGAAAACTCATAAATCTTGCACCATGATAACGCACCGTCTCACAAGATTCATTTTGTGAACAATTTTTTGACCAAAATCTCAACAAATATCATCGAACAACCACCGTATTCACCGGATTTAGACGCATGTGATTTTTCCTTTTCCCATTTTCTCAAAACTTAAATTGCCACTCCGCGGAGGCCGTTTTGATAGTCCTTAGAGGCCATTGAGGAGAATTCGCTGAAGGAGTGAAGAAAGCCTCTTCAAACGCATTGAAAAGGTGCTTTGAGGACTGGCCTAATCGTTTATATTTGTGTATTGCTTCGAATGGAGTCAATTTTGAGGCGACAAAATAAATTTTGATGATTAAACAATTAATTTGCGTTTTATTGAAGAATTCCCGGTACTTTTTTTGCAGAATGTATGTGTGCGTCATAGAGTCATAAGTCAAACTGTCCGAACTCATGCCCATGCCTTGCAGTAGCTTTTGCTATTTGTCGATGGTTTTGGCCTTCTTTCAAGAAAAATGCAAGTTTTAAAAATTTACGTCAAAATAGCACATTTTTGAATTGGCATCTTTAGATGTATCATATTTCGAGTATGTGGACTTATAGCCCTCTGAATTTTGATATAAAAAAGTGCAAGTTTGAAGTGGCTCAAAAATCGCGTTTATATTTGGCAGCTTTTATGTGAAAAAAAAAAGACTCAACAATATGAGCAAAAAAATTGTCAACAGTCAACGTAATTTTCATCGACAATCACTTGATTTCAAAGATAGAGCCTGGAGTTGAGTAACAGTGTTCAGTGACAAATTTAAAATACAGCAAAATGTTCCGTTAAAAAATGCTTAAAAGGCATTTAAATTTATGACTGGAAATTTATAATTATGCATGATGGGACTGAAATGCATAGTAGTTGTTGGTTTTTTTTTTTTTTGTTGTTTTGAGATAGTTTTCCTTATTCCCTTGTCATTCTTGTGCCATTCTACGGCCAGCCAATAAGTTCTTTACCCTTGTTTTAGTCCCTGGAACTAATTTTATAACACCCCAAGGCAGTGTGCTGTCCACTCTCCTCTGGGTGCTGGCAATAAACTTCTTGTTAAAGAGCCTAGAGGACAGAGGACAACACGTCGTTGCATATGGAGATGATGTTGCAACGGTAGTAAGAGGGAAATGTTCCTGTTGACCAGCATCTCAAGCTCCTCGCACTCACGTATTTCGGCCTCTCGTTTCTTCTTTCGGATAATACGTCTCTCTTTCTTTTTTAGCTCTCTGTAGCAATCCCACATGGCTCGCGTTGCGCCCGATCGCAGCGTGGCTCCATAGGCGGCATCCTTTCTTTCTGCGGCAGCATGACATTCCTCGTTGTACCAATTGTTTTCTCGGGCTCGCCGGAATCCGGTTATAAAAACGAGAGTATTATCCACAAATGAAGTCTTCTTCGACCATCAAGCGGCAATAAAAGCGCTAGAATCTAAAACAAACTCGTCAAAAACAGCCTTAGAATGTTTTAAACTTCTATATGACGTATCTAAGTGCTACAAAGTGCGCCTTATTTGGATGCCAGGCCACAGGAATATAGCAGAAAACTGCAAGGCAGATGAACTTGCTCGAACCGGTACAACGCTCGATCTCCAACCGGATAAGATGCCGATAACCATGCCTATAGCCACTTGTAAATTACTTATAGATAGGGAAACCAACAAAAAGGTAAATACAAGCTGGCAAAACCTCACAACATGCGAACTAAGCAGACAGACATGGCCGAAATGGAACATCGGTCGATCGAAAATCTTGTTAAAATTTAACAGAAAAGCTATAAGAAAAATTACAGGGGTATTAACTGGTCATTATCTGATAGGCACCCACGCCAGAAGGTTAGGACTCGATTTCTGTAGA
Organism: Anastrepha fraterculus; assembly: GCA_037575425.1. Lineage (NCBI taxonomy): Eukaryota > Metazoa > Arthropoda > Insecta > Diptera > Tephritidae > Anastrepha > Anastrepha fraterculus. Next base: position 11,692 of record JAYXIM010030912.1, read on the forward strand.
GGCTGTCTTAATACAGAAGAAGAGGAAACAGTCAGACAGCTTTTATGTGAGTGTGAAAGCTTAGCTATGAGGAGGCTGCGCACTAGGCCGGGTCGATTTGTGGGGAGGCAAAAAAATCGCCCATAGCTCTGTGACAATTATATTCTAGGGATCAAAATAAGAAACTTTGCCGAAGGAACTATACCTCTAAAACGAATTCTGATGTCCCCCAATTTGGATCGAACTTTTTAGTTTCTTTTCTCATGTAAAGGCCAAAAATGGTTATATTTTGAAATGATTGTATGGGTAACCCCCCAGGGGAGTTCCAGGGGGTGTGCCACTGGCATGGGTGGATCGGCCGTCCAAAGTTAGTGGGGGTCGGTCATACATTTGGACTCGATTGGAGCACTCTTAATGGGTCAAAGTAGGATTTTTCGTTCGACCCAAATTGGGGGACATCAGAATTCGATTTAGAGGTATGGTTCCTTCGCAAAGTTTCTTATTTTGATCCCTAGAATACGATTTTCACAGAGCAATGATCGATTTTTAAATCAACCCGCCCTACTGCGCACTCTTGATACAGCATTTTTAACCGATGTAGCGGACATAGTGCATCTATCACTAACGAAGCTATACTCGTTTATTACAACTACCGGATGGTTTAAAAAGGAACCCATAGTGTAAGGTTACGCTCCAGTGGTATCACAATGGACCTGCGAAAGGTCTAAGTGTGTTGTTACGACAACCACCCAGCCTACCTGCCTACTAATTTTATACAGAAAAAAATTACGCTTGTTTTAGTAACCCTGTCACTGCTATGAGTCACTGATTTAAAATAATCTCTGTCAAAGTGGAGCCCCACCATTCTGCTTCAGCTCGAAGCCACTCACATTGTGACTACTGCAGTATTCATTTTCGCATCCAATTGTAAAAAAAATTTACCTCCATTAACACATACATGCACACTACATGGCCCGTAAATGCGCATAAATGTAATTGTATGCATGTGTGTATACTTTTAAATAAAAGCGTTGTGCATTTTCATTAATTCCAGCCGATTTACTTTTCATCAAAAGACCTCGTAAATGCCCAGCAGTAAAGTTTGCACTTAATAAATTTTCCTTGGCTCCTTGTGCAAATACATCGACATAATTTCAGTCTTTCCATCGATATCATTTAACCTTCATACCATTCATTACTGATTCGTATTATAACTGTTTTCTGTTTTTTTTTTTTTAATTATTTTTATTAACCTCACTTCACAGATACACCTGCTTTCAATCGCTACGCATGTGGTATTCCCGTTCAATGAGCCGCCGTGCATTGCAGGTGAGTCGGAATTAAATTTCACAGCCGTCCACAATTATACTTGTACTTATATACATACATACCTACATGCATATGTATGACCAGCCCTGAGTATGAATTAAGTGTTGAATATTTTGAGTTTTAAATTTCCTACAAAAAGCGAGCGAGATGATTAAGTCGCCTTCAAGTAATGAAAGAGGAGTAAATTTACTTTACACTTTTATTTAAAGCTGTTTGTGAAGCAAATATCTGCGCGCAATATAATCAATTATTTAATGAAGTAACACATGAGCTGAAAAATCAGGGGCCTAACAAAGCAAACTCTTTTTGTTGTTCACGATTAGCTTAGGTTAGGTTTGGCACATAGAGACAACGATGCCACTTAGACCACGGAATGGGTCTGTTGTGAGCTACGGACGATTAGCTTCATCCACGTAGTTTCTGCCAGGCAATCATTCTAGCCCCGCTCTAACATTTCAATGCCACTTTAGTTGAACGATTTATCTTTTGCCTCAAAATAGGCCTCAGTTACAAGGATTATTTCTTAGCGGCGTGCATTTTTTAGGTATGCGTACAGCCAGTAGGCACTGGTAGTCAATAGAGTGGGCCAAATAAAATTTTTTTAGGATCGAGTTCTAATAGTGCGGAAAAATTTCAATATTTGAGGCCTCTGCTGGCGCCAGAAGATATCGTTCGATTGGGCTGAAATTTGGTACACACTTTAATAGTCTAACAGTGCAACTTTTCCGCACTATTAGAATTCGATCCTAAAAAAAAACAAAATTTTTCGGCCCACTCTAGTAGTCAAGTCTGGCGAATACGGTGGATGTGGGAGCAATTCGAAGTTTAAATCATGTAGTTTTGCCATTGTTTTGATTGACTTGTGACACGATGTGTTTTCTTGTGTTTGGTCAACAGTGAGCAAACGCGGCACCCACTTTGAGCAGATATTTCTCACAGTCAAATGCTCATGCAATATAAAACCAACTCGTTATTTTTATATCTTTACGATGTCAGCTAACTCACGCAACTTCACTTTTCGATTATTCAAAACGATTTTGTGTATATTTGTGATGTTTTCTGGTGTTACCATCTCATTTGGACGTCCACTGCGTTGTGTATCATCGGTGGAGTGGAGTACCCATAACACTTTTTAAGCCATTGCTTCGCGGCAATGGCTTTTTTTTTTCAGAAGAAACAGTGTAAAATTTTAAACATGAAATTTTTTTGATCCATTGTTTCGAGAGTAACAAAAGTAGCGCCACTCTTAGAACAATAACTCACGAAATAATAAATAGAATATCATGAAATTTGAACAGCTGTCTTTTTAAAGTTTGTACTAAGTGAAAAAGAGGCGAATGCAATAAAAATAGTGCCATTTATGCGTTAGGTCCGGATGCTAGTTGTGGAGCTCTTACTTAAGTAAACATTTCTTATAGACATACAGACCCATTTTTAGTATACTTTAAATTAGGCTGGCTGCTAAATTTTTAAATTTTTTTAATCAAACAAACTCTAAATGCAATAAGGGTTATTACTTGTACGCATCAGACAGGCGGACGGATGGAAATTTAAACTTAGCATATAAAATGTTGGCATGGTTTTTATAAGGTATCAATAAAATTTGTTGTTTTGTTGAAGTCGGGACATCAGTAGACTTCCCGTTGCAGTACGAATGGCAGTGTTTCGACAAGTCTGTAGCTACGCCCACTGCGAATCACTAGTTCCAGACGACACTCTATCAATACTGCTAATGCCCGTAGGAGGCAATTAAGTTTTTGCCTAATACGAGTAAGTAGATAAACTTGGCCTGTAAAGAATCACGGCCGCTCAAAATCGCTACAGAATTTTAGTAGAAAAGATGTGAGAAACACGATGGGGGAACTAACATTATGTGGTCTAATTAAAAGGCATGCAAATAGACGGTGCTATCATATATATAATGACTTTTGTCGAAAATGTCGAAATATTGTATTTAAGAAGAAGAAACCGTGAAACCTCTCCTGTGTACATGCATTGCTCTATACCGAAAGGGGCTTTCCTTGTTCGGATTCGCCTTTTTTGACAGCATTGTATGGTTCAGAAAAGATACGGGATCCAGAAAAGATACGTACAGGATGAACTCCAGTGATATCAGGCCTATGACAGCCACTCAACTTAACCTAACTTAACCTATTCATTCATTCATTCATTATTTCACATTTTTTCTTTTCTTTTTTCAAATTATCGTTACATGGCAGGTGGGCGTGTACCTATATCGTCTCTTTTCATTGCCAAACTAACTTGAGCTTTGTGTACTAAGTTTCATTGAAATATATTAACTTTTGTTTGAGTTATAGTGCGCAGAGATGGGCGGACAGACATGGCTACACCGACTGATAAGGGAACATTCTGAGCATTTTGACGTATGCAGGTTGGCCCATAATTATAAAATTCATTTTTGCTCATTTCTCTTTTAATATTTTAAACGAAGAAACTATATGCACCACCCATTACATGTCCATAGCTCTCTTGATTCCCTTATGCTTTTACGTGTAGCAGTTATATGACGAAAATATTTTCCTCCCATTTGTATGCGCGGGTATACAAATTTTTATTTTGCGAATTGTCACAAAACGGCAAAAACAGTGGAATTTATTTGGAATATGCTGAAGCAACCGAACAGGAATACCTAAAATTGCAGCTGAACTTTGTGTAAATTCCCAAAAATCTTTAATTTGAGTTGATGCTTCACGTAAATGTCTGAAAAAGTTCTATATTCTATTTATGTGCATATATATGCATGTATGCGTGTATGTATTGTTCATAAACATGTCCTGTTTGCCTTGTAAGCGCCTATACTCGTACATATGTATATAAATATGACCTTATAGAATATTTCGTATAAATGAAATTTATTTTTCATATTTTCTGGAACATTTTCGCTACAGGAAGACTGTCAAATGTTTTCTTTACTCACTCTGGTCGCCTTTGGCATAATTGGAACTTTACTCGTTGGTATTCAGTACTATTTCCTTCAGGGTGAGACCTGGGGAATGAGCCGCGCATGGACCAAGGGTTGGCTTATATTCTTTCTGTTCACTACGGTGAGTATTCAATTTACTAAAAATTACTGTGAATGTGTAATTACATATAAACATAGACATATGCACGTGCATTCTTAAGATACAACACTTTCGAAATTTCGAAAAAACAGAAATTCGATTTTTTGAAATTTCTAATCCACTGGGTATCTTTAAAAATCTAAGCGATTTTTTTTAAGTGCTTCAAACATGCAATTATTTCACCAAAAGTTCATGGACGATTTTACTGCGAACCCGAAAAATTGCTAAGGAAGTAAATTAAAGGGTTCAAAATTCACATGAAAATATGTAGAACTCCTCTGGACAACAAAAAATAATAATAGTAACAAAAAAATTCTAACTCGGAAAACATTTAAGTACAATAATTGTTGGCCACCGAGATCTTGTGATTTAACACCTTCTGATTTGTTTCTTTGGGACAACGTGAAAAAGAAGGTCTCCACCAATAGACCAGGGTTGGTTCAAGACCTCAAAGATCGAATTCGGGAGGATATAGGGCAGCCACTTTGCAATTCGGTTATGGAAAATTTCATGAAAAGGATATTGTCCTGTAAGCGTGGTCGTGGTGGTCATTTGCCTGATGTTATTTTCCACTATTGACGACGTACCTTCCTCTTTATAATGAAATAAAAATCCGATCATTTATATTAAAAAATAGCATTTTTGTTTGAATATCAAAATAACACCTCTTATTGGAAAATCCTTTACTAAAAAAAAACTCATCGTGCACTAAGTTTTGTACACATATTATATATGCAAACATCCGTACAAACACACATACGAGATATACACAGATATACTCCACCTACTGCATATCAAGGACCATTCATCTAAAAATATTTTCTATTTACAGTTGACCATATATTTCATAAATATTTATATGATACTTAAATCGCAGCTGCGTCCCTGGTACAGGTGAGTGTGAGTGAATAAATGAATGAATAAAAAAATTATATACATATATGGGCATTTTCACGGTAACGGACGCGACATTTGTACGCTTTTAAGTGAGTCCAAAACAATGAAGACAAAGTAAAAGTTTATATATATTGATATTGTTTTAAAGGGCTGACGGAGTGCTAGATTTTAATATATACGGGAAAGATCTTTTACAAATAAGTACGTAGTTATAAGCAATTATAAAGTGATACGGATGCGACAAAAAATAGAAGTTTTTTTTGAGGCGCATTCAGAAATATACAAAATTCAGGAAATTAAGGATTTTTATATATATACAATACATATGTTAATAAATGCGAACAGATGACTGTTATTCGTAGGTTTATGAAATATGATCATTTTCTCTTCGTTTTTTTTAATTGAGTATAGAAGAAATATGGACGCGACAAAATTTTCCATGAGCTAGGAAATAGAATTTTTTTCATTATAACACTTCAATTTTATTGAAAATAAAAACTCAAGTAGTATTACAGTAAAAACGACTTAAAAAATTAAGAAGAAAGTTATTAGTTTTTAGGATGGTCTATTTTAATTATTTTCTTTAATGAATAGGCCGTCCGAGCAACTTCCATACATTTACTGTCGAAATATGAAAACAAATGCATACTTTTAACTTCTTTGATATTTGGAACATTTCGCCATAACTCTGACAGTTGATTAGAAAAACTATCAATTTGTATTCCAGAGATATACAAAATTTTAACTCCATCAATGTTGTTCTTAGCACATTCATAGAAGCATAAGGCATCACCGAGAATGATATTTCTTGCTTTAACGATTTGCCAGACTTTTCGTTTAACTACGGCTCCTATTCCGTCTACAGCACATTTGCCATGTGAAGTGGCGAAAAAATTCCACTCTAAGATTCTTCTTTCATTTTCTCTCTATATTCCGTTATTATTGCTTTTCTTGTTTCTTTTGCCGTTTTTGCCATCTATAAAATTTTAGTCTTGTGCAATCTCTACGACTTTATTTAAAATTTAAGGTTCGCGGTAACGGGTGCGACGAATTTCAAACACCAATAAATTTTATTAATCGTTTTTGTCGAGAGTCAATGGCTACTTTTCTTAAGTGAAATAAGTTATTTGCTTAAAGTCTGAAAGCAATTTATACTTCAACACTTTTTGCACTAATGAGAACAATAAATGCTATTTTTCGGTAACGGACGCGACATACGAATATAAGCAGAAGTAATCAAAAAAAAAACTACCGTTATTCGATCTCTACTAAGTCTCTCTGCTTGTTAAACATTATGTTACTATCAGTAGAAGATTTTTAAATTATAAAAACATCATAGCATTGCTTTGAATAAGAGAATATTACAAAGAAAAAAGTTGGTATATTTGGTCAAAAGAATTAGATTTTTGTAAATTTTGTATATTCGTTGTATATTTCGGCTCAAAATTAAAAGAAAAGAAAAATTCTTTTATATTTATAAAGTAAACACATTTGATATTTATTATTCATCAACAAAAAGTTTTCAGGAACAGTTTGAGTTTTGCACTCGTGGTTGACCTTTTTGTGAAAATGCCCATATGTATGTAAACAATTGGCCCGTACATCCTTTGTTGGGTGTCTGGCCGAGCTACTGCCTCAGTTTCTGGTGCACGTCTTGATGGTGTATCACAAAAAAGACGCACCTATAGTTGTACGCCGCCTCTGAATGCCAGATAGTTTTTATGAGGAGCCTTTTCATTCTAGAAATATTCTCAGAAGTTTGCCATTGCCTGCCGAGGGGCGAAGAATATTACAAAAAACGTTTCTTTTTTTCTATCATTTAGTGTTAAACATTCACGGCGGGCTTTGCACATGCGCCCTTCCGAAGGATAGTTACACATAAACTCATAAGGCTACAATGGCCGCTGGCCAGACCACTATTAGAAAAAATGCAATAAACGAAATAATTAATCAATTAAATAATGAATTAAAAAAATTAACATATCTGGATAGAAATGTGTAGATAAAGGCATAATACCGTTGTTTGTAAAGGGTGATAACTTAAGGGAATCAGATTGTAAATGAAATAAAACAACGAAAAGTCAAATTTATTGGGCAATCATTATTTTTTGTGTGGAACCATTCATGACACTTACCAAATATATACCTATGAAATGAGACGTTCAGCTATTATTTCATAGATATCGCTAGGAGTATTTTTAAATCTTCCCAAATGTCTTGTTTTTTTCGTCTGTCATTTGTCAACACTATTCAGTTCATTGGTTGTTACGTTTCATACAACAATGCATTTTTGTCCCTCTTAAAAATGTCGAATTTCGTGCCTTCAAACTACGACTTGCGGACATCGTTGATTTTCTGTTATCAATTGAAGAAAAACGCTTCTCAAGCTCATCAAATGCTTATAGAAGCTTATGGTGGACATGCCCTAAGTAGAGCACAGTGCTTCAGGTGGTTTGAAAAATTCCGAAGTGGTGATTTTAGCGTGGAGAACGAGGACCGTGGACGGCCACCGAAAAAGTTTGATAACGCCGAACTGCAAGCATTGTTGGATGAAGATGATGGTCAAACGCAAGAAATGACGGCAGAGCAGTTGGGAGTGACCCAAAAAACCATTTCCAAACGTGTGGAAGACATGGGCATCATTTTAAAGGACGGAAGATGGGTGCCGCATGAACTGACAATGTGGCATTAGCATTTAACAGCGTTTATATTGTTTAACATTTGCTTAACATCACTATTGTGTTACAGTCATGTTAATAACATTAGCTCTGTTATTAACAGAGGCTTATACTTAACTCGCGCGATTTACACTTTTTCCAGAGCATTGATCTTCGTAATACAAGTGCACGATTTGTAATAATTTGTATTTGTAATTTTGCACTGGAAGCTTAAAAACAAATTTTAAGAGTATTTTTTTTCGACGGCAATTCGCAATACTTTTATCTACAGAGACATGCGAGAGCAAAATATCTTTCGCAAACGACATCACACAATTCGTGTTTTAGTACTGAATATAGATGACGCACACAACCATAAATCTGATACCCACACATATGTAGTGACATGCATATCAGTTTATATATCCACGAATTTATTTATTTATTTGAGAGAATCCAATGCACTAACAACAGAGATTACAAACCACAGCCAGCACGTGACAGCAAAGAGTATAAAAACAAAACCCAACAATGACACAAACAAAAACTGTAAATCGGCATTGGGCGGATTAGCGCGCGCAAGTCAAATAGTCAACCAGTCGAGCCGAGTAGACAAAAAAAAGATAAAAAAGCAAAAGCCGACTGACTAGAGAAGCACAAATGCTTGGTTAGTTTTTGTTATTATTATTCTTCGCTGCCGTAGCCACGCTAAAGTGTTTTTCATCTCGGAATAACAGTGCTTAACCAACAGATTCTAGCATTCAAAAGCGCATAGCGCAAGCACACACACACATACGCACACATATTCAAGTACACACATTTGTGCCTAGGCATGCTTACATACATACGTGCATATGCAAACACATGGATAGATATGCGAAAAATGTTGCAGCAAACAAAGTAAGCTCTTGCATTGACGACTGCTCTGGTGGCGACCAAATTTCTAAAACAATAAAAAAATGAAAATAATATCAGATGCTTGTACGTGTACCATATATAAAATACACACATGTGTGCGTGCGAATGGAAATGGGTTGGTGAAAGCAGGAGATAACAAGTCTCGTATCGCGCATGCAGCATGTGTTGCCTGCTTTAAAGCAACAGTGACAATAGCGAAAGTCCTTGCAACCTCCAACTCTACAGTGTTGTTGTTGTTGTTGTCGTTGTGCTAGTGACAAATTCATTTTCCATTTTCCTTGTGCCATTTTCATTTGTATGCAAACTCAATTAGTTGCAAGCGTCGAAATCACTTCCTTCGAAACGTAGCAGCCACTAGAGCAGCGAAAAACGGAGACATATGCATGTAAATGTAAGTGCGTGCGTGTGCTGTTTTTTATTGCTCAATTTTAGTTTGTGCATCAGTGCGACCAACGTTCGCTATTTTTGGATTAAGATTTATTAGCTATACAATTTTCATTCTAACACAAAGTTGTACAAATGTGCATATGTATGTATGTACAGTCATGAAGAGGATGTCCTTGCGTATATTAACATACGCATCCTTGATATGTATGCACTTTTAAGTGTTGAGCGTGTGTTTTCAATCTGTTAATGTTTTGTGAAGATGTTGTGTTAGAAAAACTCAAAATACCAACTATGTCTAGGCTCGTAACGTAAGGACGTAAAAGATTGCTAAGTCTTCTTCAGGTTCTGGTGATTTTTTTATTAATGGTTATTTTTACATGAATATTGCATTTGTTATCTTATGTTGGGTTATGTAACACTATGTTCAGCTGTGTTTTGTTATGTCATGTTAAGTTACTTTTTTTAATTTCTATTATGTTATACCACGTTATTAAGGTTGCGCTCTGTTAAGTTTTCTTACGTCTGTCTTGTTATGTTATGTTATGTTCTGTTATGTTATTTTATGTTATGTTATGTTATGTTATGTTATGTTATGTTATGTTATGTTATGTTATGTTATGTTATGTTATGTTATGTTATGTTATGTTATGTTATGTTATGTTATATTATGTTATGTTATGTTATGTTATGTTATGTTATATTATATTATATTATATTATGTTATGTTATATTATATTATATTATATTATATTATATTATGTTATATTATATTATATTATATTATATTATATTATATTATATTATATTATATTGTGTTATATTATATTATGTTGTGTTATATTATATTATATTATATTATATTATATTATATTATATTATATTATATTATATTATATTATATTATATTATATTATATTATATTATATTATTTTATGTTATATTATATTATATTATATTATATTATATTGTGTTATGTTATATTATATTATATTATATTATGTTGTGTTATATTATGTTATGTTGTGTTATGTTATATTATGTTATGTTATATTATATTATGTTATATTATATTATATTATATTATATTATATTATGTTATATTATATTATATTATATTATATTATATTATATTATATTATATTATATTATATTGTGTTATATTATATTATATTGTATTATATTATATTGTATTATATTATATTATATTATATTATATTATATTATATTATATTATGTTATATTATATTATGTTATATTATGTTATTTTATGTTATGTTATGTTATATTATGTTATGTTATATTATGTTATATTATATTATGTTATATTATGTTATGTTATATTATATTATATTATATTATATTATGTTATGTTATATTATATTATGTTATATTATGTTATATTATATTATATTATATTATATTATATTATATTATGTTATATTATATTATGTTATGTTATGTTATGTTATGTTATATTATGTTATGTTATGTTATATTATATTATGTTATGTTATATTATGTTATGTTATATTATATTATGTTATATTATGTTATGTTATGTTATGTTATGTTATGTTATGTTATGTTATGTTATGTTATATTATGTTATGTTATGTTATGTTATGTTATGTTATGTTATGTTATGTTATGTTATGTTATGTTATGTTATGTTATATTATGTTATGTTATGTTATGTTATGTTATGTTATGTCATGTTATGTTATGTTATGTTATGTTATGTTATGTTATGTTATGTTATGTTATGTTATGTCATGTTATGTTATGTTATGTTATGTTATGTTATGTTATGTTATGTTATGTTATGTTATGTTATGTTATGTTATGTTATGTTATGTTATGTTATGTTATGTTATGTTATGTTATGTTATGTTATGTTATGTTATGTTATGTTATGTTATGTTATGTTATGTTATGTTATGTTATGTTATGTTATGTTATGTAGATTTAAGTTCACTAATTTCTGGTGTGTCGTTCCATGCAAGTCATGTTATGTTCTGTTATGCTATGTTATGCCGTGCCATGACTTACTTATCAAATTAGCAAACTTAAGTAAACATAACATAACAAGGCATAAGATGATATAAAAAATGTTGTAATAAAAAATAATACAATTCATGCAGTACTACGTTTTTCATGTTGTACTCTGTTAAGTTTTATTATGGCAGCCTATGTCTTGTTATGTTATGTTATGTGAACTTAAGTTCACTAATTTCTGTTATGTCGTTCCATGCAATTCATGTTATGTCATGTTGCGCTATGTTATGCCGTGCGATGCCTTTTTTATCAAATTAGCAAACTTAAGTAAACATAACTTAACACGACTCAAGATAATATAAAAAATGATGCAATAAGAAATAAAAACTACGTAATAGAAATAACATAATAAAACATAGCTTAACATAGTGCAACATAACACAACATAAAATAGCAATTATAATAACCATGTAAAAAGCATAGTTAATAAAAATTCACCAAAACGTGACGCTTGTGTGCTCAATAGCTGCAGTATAAAAACAGACAAGCATTGGAGCGCGTAAAGGTCAAAATAAAGATTTACATTAGTCAAACTAAAGTAATTCCAAAACCGAATTGGATGATTAATTTTGCGCCACCTTGTACTTGCTTAAAAATCTTGCAAAAAGTGATTATGATTATAAAGAAACAATGAGTTCCATTGAAAAAATTAATTATAATTAATAATTATTAATGATCACAAGAAAGATCTGACTCTGAAAAGCATTGCCAAAAAGATGACAGTAAAAAATCTATGTTTTTTACTTAATAAGCAAATTCAGCGTAGATGGCGCCGTGGAATCTCACTATAGTGGAGAACATCTTAACGTTACAAGGCTGCAAGAAGACTTCCAGAAGAAGCAGAAGAAGTTAAAGCCTTAAACTTAAAAGTAAGCAGGATTATCGGCCAGCTGAAAAGCCTTTTATTTCATGAAAAAAATCAGTTAAAACGTTTTTAATTCGCTGTGCAACACTTCAATTGATCAGTGAAGCGTATTGATGTATGACAAGCTGTATTCTTTTCGCATTATCCAAAGTTAATTTTAAATATTCAGGCGAATGAAAAAAGTTCGCCAACCACCAAAAAAAAAAGCTCGTGTCAACATGATAATCTCCCGAAATACACCTCAAAACACGTAAGAAATTTGATTGCAACTGAAAAAGTCATCGCGCTAAAAACAATAAAATATATATATCTGGGAACTAGATTGAAAGTGCAGAACAAGCTTGTAAGTGTGTCTCCGGAATAATTATAATGAGATGTTCATATCTGAGTGTGGCCATAATATGCACCAGTCCAATACGTTTTGTCCGACACTGAATATGAATTTTTGCGGAATATCTGAAGTGGATACAGTCAGTTCAGATACGCTCAGAACTCACTCAAATTGTATCGCAATCGAATGTATGGCTAAGTGCATATAGAGACTACAGGAAGGTCAGATTGGAGTTATTTGTTCCAATAAGGGTTTTTTTGAAAAATCACGCGAGACTACTGTCAAACTAAATACACAATTTTTCCAGTATTCATTCACATTTCATCATGAAAGACTTATACCTCAACAACATTTACAAAATCAACGATATGTGAAAAGTGTTCATCGCGCGCTCGGGCCAACTTTTGGTGTTCAGCGATGAGGCCCATTGCTGGCTTAATGGCTACGTCAATAAGCAAAATTGCCGTGTTTGGTCTGAAGAGCAACCCGAAGTCATTCAAGAACAGCCACAACATCCATTGAAAATATCCATTTGGTGCCGTCTATGGGCTGGAGGAATCATCTGCTATGGGACCATATTTTTTGAAAGACGAGGCTGACGCCAATGTAACAGTGAATAGCGAAACCTATTGCGCCATGATGAACGACTTTTTTATGCCGGAAATTGAAGGCCGTGATATACACAACAACCCGTGGTTCCAACAAAACGGCGCTACTTGTCACACAGCCCGTGAAATAATGGATTTACTGGGTCGTCATTTCGGAGAGCAATTTATGGCTCGTCTCGGACCAGTGGACCAGTGAATTCGCAACCAAGATCGTGTGATATCACACATTTGGACTTTTATTTGTAGGGGTATGTAAAGTCTAAATGCTTCGATTTGAATGCGTTGGAAGCCAACATTACTAAAGTTATTCACGAGATACCGCCCGAAGTGCTCTAGCGAGACATTCAAAATTGGTGTTTACGGATCGCCGAATTAGGACGCAGTTGCGTACAACATTTGAAATAGACTATCTTTAAAAGATAAATGCCATGAATGGTTCTACACAAAAATAATAAAGGTTGCCCAATCAATTTGAATTTTCGTTGTTTTATTTCAATTTAAAATCTGATACCCTTAATTTGATCACCCTCTACTAACTCGCAAATTTTCTAGTCCACAAAAATTGTTTCATTTCACAATTTTAGGCAAGCAGGCCTCAATAGCATGACCTGACGCGTCTATTATGAGGTCAAATTCAGATTCCGCATTTGAAGAGCATTCGAAAAATGTTAGTCTAGTTCTTCGTTTGGCAAGTCAATCAAATATTGTCGGCCTGTGCTAGCAAAATGCACGACGCATTAATTTTCGCACTTCCTCGCCGTTGCACGTAGACAATTATCTATGTATTTTTCTCATTTCCTCCCTCTTTTCATTCTCTTACCGCAGGTGGTGGCAATCGGCCCGTGACATCAAGTTAATATTGGAAAATCGCAAACCTTTCAAATTTCGCCCCAATCGACGTTTGCAAAATCATCAACTCGCACAGGAGCTTTCTGACATGGCGCAACAACAACAACAACAGCAACAAAACGTTGACAATACACCGCCATCATCAACCGCTGTGCCTCAGGCAGCACCCACATCTACGCCTCAACAGCCTTACCATCCAAATCAGCCAATAACTACAACCGCCACTGTCAGCCGTGTCCCCATTCATTATACCAGTACACCAATACCAATGCCACGAGCAAACATTTATCACCTGCCCATGTGTATTAATAGCATTGAGTTGCAACGCAGCGAGTATTACGAGTATGACGTTGACGATGCCACCGTACGGTATTGTGACAAAAGACCTCTGGTAATGACGACCTGCAAGGGGACGGCGGTGGCGTTGCATCGCAACAAACTAACAAACGCTGCTACAATTGAGCTCGAAGGTCGCCTCTACGATTGGGGAACGATACAGTAGCTGTAAGTGTGGAAAGTGAAAGTGGCAACGCGACGTAGAGGCACATAATTGACAGTTAGTTAATATCAGAGATGGCATTTGCGTGGCGTGAGTAAGTGGGGTATTGCGGCTTGAATAGAATCGCGCTGCAGTTGTTGTTATCAAGGCTTACATTTCGCGCTGCTTCCGATGTTGATGGATTTTTGCCACTAAACAAAAATGAAAATTGTATATTTTGGTTTCTTGGGGTGCAGTAGATGAGAGGAAATGTAGTTTGAGTTTGAAAAATTGTCGAGTGTTAAGAGATGTGTAAGTAGTGGCATCTGCTAGCAAAGCATTGTATGAACAGGAATGCAAGAGCGCATTTATTTTTTTAAGGAATTGTTTTTATTTTTATTCTTATTTTTTTGGGATATGTCTTTATATTTGTAAAAAAATTGTTATTTTTAAATAATTCTAAAAAATTAATTAATATTTTTTTATAAAACAAAAGTTGGGATTGAAAATTTTTTTGTTCAACAGAAATTAAAAATATATAAATAAGAAGAAGTCTGGAGGGGACAGGTCTGGGCTGTAGGGAGGGTGGGGAAGTACCGGAACCCCCATCTTGGCCAATGCAGAGGTGCAGAGGAAGGCGGTGTGCGCCGGCGCATTGTCGTGATGAAGTTCAATTGTTGACGATATCGGGCCAAGCCCGGGCGACGAGGTTTTTCAGCTGAAGGAGCACTTCTTCGAAGGCCTTCCAGATCGCTGTTCGTCTTCGACGTCCTCCCGGGCTCCCTTGAACGACTTGTGCTACCGTTTTACCAGGGCACTGGAGAAAGGTTGGTCCCCGTAAGCCTCCTTGAGTAGCCCAATGGTTTCGGTACTCGTTTGGTTTAGCTTTACGCAAAATTTGATCGAGTAACGTTGCTCCAGCGATCGCTGCATTTTCGCCACTGCAAAATCCTAACACACTTTTAAAACAGCTTTCACGCGCAGAGCGATGTTGACTGCACCGCTGTTGCCAGCGAACTGGGACCGGTTTCTAGTGCAAGGGGAAGGTCCAACGATCATTTTCCCCCCACCAGCCGATTCGGTTGATCGCTTGGCAGATGCTCCGCGCGGGAAGGCTCATTACTTTTCAATCAAACCCTGTAACAGTCAAGGGGATACCTATGTCTGGGTAGAAGACCTCTGAGACCAATTCAGTGGACCACTTCCTGGCAGGCTCATCTGCAATTTAATTTCGCTGTATGTTTCTATGTCGTGGAACCCAGTTTAGAGAAATGTTACCTGCACACCCAAGAGATTTGAACTCCTCCTTACAGAAGTTGACCAATTTCGAGCTGCAACAAGGCTCTGATAGCCTTGGTCGCTATTTGACTAGCAGAAAAAATGTCTCCCTCGCTCCCTGAGCATTTTGCATGCCTGCAAGATCGTAACGACTTCTGCCTGTAAACACTTGCAGTATTCGGTAGTTTTAAGAATACCAAAATATTGGCTGATTTAGAGAAAACCGCTGCACCTACTTCCGATTTCATCTTGGAGGCATCTTGGAGCTGTATCTACATCTACTGTATCTTCTGCCTTGACTATGGGCGTGAGATGGTCCAGAAACGAGTCGCACGCTGTCCGAATATAACTGGCAGGTATTTTGGCCAACTCGCGGACAATGGCTTTTTTAGCGCCTCGAGACTGGTGAATCTTTTAGTTCTGGCCTTGCTCTTCAAAATAGCCCAAATAGAAAAATCCATCCGATTCACGTCTGATGAATTCCAGACCCATTGTGTGGACGTTATAAAGTTCGTAATGCTGTCTTTTAGCTATTCTGGCTTCAAAGTAACTTTCACAATACTTTCCTGATAATAATTTGCATTTACCTTGACGCCAAGCTCGATGGAAACGACAGGAGAGTGCCCATCTACGGTAACAACGGCCCAATCGATTACCTGTGGCAGGTGCTGTCTCCTGGTGGCCGATTGATGACTTAAATTCTCGCATGAACGATGGGTCAAATAAACTCTATCGTTTTGGAAGTTTACGAATTGCTCACTTTGAAAAATTTTCTCGTTAGAAAACACAATGTTCGGAAATTGATCGCTTTCGGTCAAACGAAGCAACTCCTTCGCTCTCTCAAGTCTGACTGGTTCCTGGTTTGGTGTGGGATCATGCGCCTTGTAAGGCTTGACTTTTAGATAATTTTTCAGTATGTGGCGGATGCTACGGTCTCATATTTTCAGTTCTTTTGCCATTTGATTGGCCCTTACTCGGGGATTTCGCTCTAGTTGCTTCTTCAACGTGCATCAGCTGCGCGAGCGATCTGAGGTTGGTTAAGCTTCGAGTGCCGCACCCTGTACTTACATAGCATTTCGCATTTCAGAAAGGCTTCCCACCTAACCAGACATTAACCATGGGGGAACCACTAAGTTGTACAACCAGAAAACGATATGTAGCCTAGGCCCCCATTTTTCACCGGAGATTTGCGAACTTTACTTACCTACAAATTTTCTCCCATACTTACAAACTGAATTAAATTGAAAGAACTACAAAACTGCGTAATCAGAATTTTTCTAAGATTTGGGACTTTAAGGTTTGAAATTTTGATAAAATACTTTTGGACTTTTTAAGTTTTCTACAAAGCTTGACACTTAGTTTTAATCGGTGTTTGGTTCTTTTTTCTTTTTTTATAAAACATACGAAAAGTAAATGAAAAACAAATAAATGCAGAAAGAAAAACTTTACAATATGTCTTCCTGCTATTAATTTGCACATCACTAAAAGTCTTTTATTTCCAAATTTGGCAATTCATGCCAATAAAACTTGTGCCATTCTGCGAGTCAGTAAAAGCGAATTCTTTAAAGCACTTCCGGTTCCATAAGAAAAACCTGATAACTAAGGCGAGTGAATACAATTTAGTGCCATAATATTAATTGGCAGTTGCTTGATGTCACTTAGCATATACATATATATATATATATATATATGTATGTATGTGTGTATGTACCTACAAAAAGTTAACAGCGAACGGTTATTAGATGCCCTTCAGTCTCAACTTACAACCTTCACTCTAAGTCAGACGCCAGCAGCAGAAAATGCACCCCAGTCCCAAATTCTTTAATAATTTCACGGCGCTTAAGGACACTCGAGAGTAAATTAAATAATATTTTTGTTCACGACTTCCCCCTTGAGAAACAGTAGCTCTTGAGAAATGTGAGATGTAATGCGAAGAATGAAATTTATTTGTTTTCCTTTTGCTTGATTTTGATAATAAATTTTCGACTCAAAATTTAATTTATTGCCAAAGATTTGCTAACAAGAGGAATCAGGGATTACTGGCATGGGAGTTTGTCAATCAAGTGGAGGGCGCAAAATGAAAAAATGAAAAATGTAGAATCAGAACAGCAGCGTCGGCAAAACCTGGCACTGTGCACAGGCAAACGACGAAATGAAGAAAAAAATTGCTACTTAATGCCTTGACTGACAGCTGGCGGTGGTTGAGAGTTGGAGGTAGTAAGTAAATATTATTCAAGTACAGTCGACTCACGTAAATTCAAACCTGCGATATTTTGAACCTCTCATTAATTCACAGTTATCACGAGTCCCATGCAAAATCTCTTTATAAAGTGTGATTAAATTTTAAGGGCCGATGTTGAATGTGAATCACACCTAAACGTCAACGATACCGTTGGACTTCTTTCTTTGGGGTTATTTGAAAGAAAAGGTGTACGTTGATAAGCCAGCAACAATTCAAGAGCTAAAGGATGAGATAATTTGGGACGTTAACGGCATAGAACCTCTATTATGCCTCAGGCTCATCGGAAAAGTGGACCATCGGATGGAGGTGTGTCGCCGAGGCCGTGGCGGCCATTTGGCCGACATTTTGTTTCATGCGTAATTGAGCCATACCAATATTATCATAATAAAAAGATATGAGAGTAATGTCGTAAATAAATTGTATTTTATTTAAACCAACACCGGCCCTTGAAACTTAACCACCCTTTATAATAACCAGCCCGAACAGTGTCATTAGGTCACGAACAAATTTTGATATGCGCATCCAGTGTTGGTAGGGGAGGCGTAGTGTGCATTTTAATGGATATTTTGTTTCATACATAAATACCATAGATTAAAAAACAAGAAAAACGAATTCAAACCAAAAACATTTTGACAACGTTTATTCCATTTCAATCTAAAGGAAAATATGCCTTATCGAATCACCCTGTGCACATAGACCTACATAAACCACTACCACTATAAAGCCTGGTATGCATGCCGAGTAGAAAATGATGTGCGCCGTGATTGATGGCTCATAAATTAGTCATTGGAGCGATTGCTTTCGATGCTTTCATTATTTGGAGCAACGGCCTTGGCCATAGCAAAGAATCGTGGAGAGAAAAAATAAAGCTGAAATCAACACAGCTTTTTTTATCTACGACAGCCTTAAAGGTGCTGCATACTTTCTCATCAATGTCTCCCTAAATGTTTGACGGCAATTTGTCCTTCGCTGCCAAAGGCGATAACGCTTTTGCTTGTCAATTTGAGCATTCACAGCCGAGCAACACGCACCGAAGACTGAGCAGCCATACTCGCGCATGGGTTTGAGTGCGTGCTTCAGTGTTGTTTGTTTGCGAATTTCCGCATGGCGTAATGTAATTGTGATGTTGACATATTAGCATAGGCGTAAGAGCTGACAAGATGCACACCTATGTATGTTTGTAGGGGAATCGGACGGCTGGCGAAAATTCCCAGGCACACAAGCGTAACAATGTGCACGACTTTGTCTATGTGTGTATGCGTACATACACATACGTATAAACATATATACATAGGCATATGGAAGCGCCCTAATCTATTTATACGCAGCATAAATACTTATGCTTGCATAGCACGCGAAACGTCGATGGACTTATGCTATGCGCACACGATACATAACTTGCTCTCTCATTCGCAATTCGCTCTCTTATGCGCACTTAGCAATAACACGGCGAATTACTTAATTCGCCATGCCAGATTTTGAGAGCGAATTACTTCATTTGTAAGTAATTCAGTTTCAATTACCTTGCGAGTTACGCACAAATCGTTGCCTTTCCAAAGTCTTATTCAAAATTTAAATATTGGGTTGGGGAAAAAGAAATGTCGTATTTGTGATCGAAATTTGACGCTTTATTTAACGTACTTAGAATTAGCCGATTCAAGTCAAATATGCCCCGTTTTGTTCGCAAACTTGTTGCCATTTAGAAGGCAACTTCCTTATCCCCCCTTTATAAAATCCCCCCTCCTTATTTGCAAAAACTCAGTCAACCAGTTTTCGCAAGCCTCTTTTGAGGCCAACTTGGTATCATCAAGGGCGTTTTGCATGGACCGGAAGAGATGATAGTCACTTGGTGCCAGGTTCCGTCTATATGGTAGGTGCGATAGGACATCCCATCCGAGCTTCCGTAGCTTCGGGCGGGCCATCAAAGATGTATGAGGACGAGCGTTGTCCTGGTGGAACACAACACCATTCCTATTGACCAATTCTGGCCGCTTCTGGTCAAACGCCTGCTTCAAACGGTCAAGTTGCTCCCAGTAGAGGACCGAATTAAGGATCTGACCATAGTTGAACAGCTCATAGTGGCTAATTCTCTTCCAATCCCACCAAACACACCGCAAAACCTTCCTGGCGGTCAATCCGGGCTTGTCGATGGTTTGGGCCGCTTCTCGACCACGATCTTTTTTGCTTGGCGTTGTCGTATGTGATCCACTTTTCATCGCCAGTCACCATCCGCTTCAAAAATGGGTCAAGTTCGTTCCGTTTTAGCAGAGAATCGCAAACGTTGATTCGGTCCAAGAGATTTTTTTGCGTCAACACGTGTGGCACCCAAACATCCAGCTTTTTTTGGAATCCAATCTTCTGCAAATGGTTCCAAACGGTTTTGTGGTCTACACCTAGTTCCTGACTAATCGAGCGAATGCTCACATGCCGGTCTCTTTGGATAATTTCAACGATTTTATCAGTCTCTACGACGATTGGCCTACCAGTACGGGGTTCATCTTCGACATCTACTACACCAGAACGAAATCGATCGAACCAACGGTGTGCTGCGCGAATCGCTACAGTATCAGGCCCATCAGCTTCACACATTTTTGTCACCGCCTTCGGTGCATTTTTACCTCTAAGGTAGTAAAAACGTAAAATATGACGAATTTCTTGCTTGGTGGACTCCATCTTTGACGCGCTATAACTTAAGACTGAAATGTACGATTACAACACTGTTAAAGAGACACTTGTAGTACAGATTGTCGTCTTCAAATCGCCGTTTAGTGTGACCCGATGCAATAAGTACAACGCAAGATATGTTTAAATTTCGCGCTCAATTGACAAAATACGACATTACTTTTTTCCCAACCCAATATAAAATAAATAAGCGAACGTTGAAAATAATCAGAAAAAGTAAGATTTTAATAATGAGCACAAAAACAGATATTGTGAACAAAATTCTTATTTCAGGGAAGTTGCTGAACACCTCAAGAGCTGTGGAGCAGATCAAATTCTATTACATTATAGTTTCTGCAACTCCTCTTTCATTTCCAATAGTACATAGCTAATTCGGCTGCAGCCAAGCAACTCATTTATCTTCTCATCCAATATTTCTAATAGGGTCTTTTTCTGGACTGCTGCCATTTGCTGCCCCTCTTCTTATTACTGCAAAAGTGAAGGAATAAATTAAGTAAAATTTTAGCTTTAAATTCCTTTTTTTCTCATCACCGATATTCACAACAAATAATAATAAAAAGCAAAGAACAAAAGCTGCCAAAGTGAATTGCGAATGCGCCGTGGAAACAGAGGGTAATTCGCGAATTACTTAGCGAATTACGTGCCGTGGGTACATAGCATTAAACGCTCCAGTGCGTGACCAGTTCAGATAAAGCCTGATGATGTTGAACGTTCATTCCGATGGTAATCATAGAAAGCAAAAAGAGAGCATAAATAAGAAATAAAAAAAAAAAATTAAGAAAATAACAGCCAAAGTACACCCGCAGCCGAGATACATACATACACACATACAAACGTACCAGACAAGACGGCAAGATGGATCAGTTGAAAGCAAAAAGTATAAGCACTCAGGACATTGATTGAAGTGATACTGAACGCAACAGAGGCGATACGGATTCTGTTGATTTAATGAGAGAAATTAAGTTGAGGCTGTAATCAAATGTGATGCATGAGCGATGCTTAACTTGCACCCTTTCAACATGTCAACGTCAACGGCAACGGCAACGGCAACGAAGCGAAACGAAACGAGGCGAAACGTAGTCAAGGACATTGACAAAATTTGTATAAAAGATGAATGGCGAGAGCGATTGCTGAATATGTGCATACATACATATTTATATACGTCTATTTATATTGAATTAAAAATGTGATTGCTTAAAGTTGTCCGCCTTTAATAGAAGTGGTAGCAAAATATGCAGCAGTAGCCAAAATACAGCAAAATAGCAATCAAGTTAAGAACTCAAAACAGCAATGCGATGAATTGTGGCGTTTGTTTGGGGTCGCCACGAATTTATTAGCTGCTAAAAATGGAAGTTTTGTATATTTTTGTGTATTATTTTTGTATGCTAAGCATAGAATAAATATTTGTCAAGGCTTGTTAAGGTACGGCGTGCAAGAGTTCGAAGGTTTAGCAACGTTAGATTGTCTGTGCGATTGTGATAAGCTCCTATTACTTTTCTTTGGGATATAAAAAAAATGTCTGATGAAAAATAGAGCATATCATATCGCCGACTTGCTACAGTATTATCATAATGAATGAAAAAAAAAAAATTTAATAAAATTTAGATAAGTGTGAAAAATAGGGCAGACACATGAAATAATACTTCACATTTGCAGAACAAAGAAACATGCCTAAAGAATGGAATACAAACCCAAGTTAGGTTAGGTTGAGGCGGTTGCCCTGTAGGACACACTCAGTCTCATAGCCCATTGTGATGCCGCGTGGCGAGATTTCCCTATTTCTCCTAAAACCAGTGTGTGCTTTTCAAAAATTTTAGAATACCTCTGACTTCTGCAGAACTGAGATCTTCCAATTCGTTCAAAAATTGTCTGCCTAGAATAGCAAATCTCCGTCTGGATAAAGCAGGACAATGGCACAAAAGGTGCGAGATTGTCTCTTCCTCGTCCTCATCTAGACAACTTCTACAGAAGTCATGTCTTTGCACACCCATCCTTTGGGCGTCTATACCTATTAGGCAGTGTCCATTGTGACTGAAATCAGTGTGCTAAGACTGTGTTTATTTTGGCTTAGCAAAGATTCTGTGCGTTTAACTATGAGAGTCGGCCGCAGTTGATGCGCGATTTTACAGGTGGCTTCATTACGCCACCTTTCGTTTGCTTTCCTTACGACTTCTTCAAGGATAAGTAGCTTACATGTTTGTAAGGGTATCCCTATGTCATTGCCTATGTACTCATCGGTCAATTTGGTGCCGAGTCTCGCTAATTCATCGGCTCTGCAATTCCCCTCAATGTCGCGATGGTCAGGAACCCATGCTATCATTAAGCGAAATAACTGAGCCATCTCGTTAAGAGATGTGCGGCATTTCATGGCTACCTTGGTGGTTATCGACTGTTTTGTGAGGGATTTTATCGCCGCCTGACTGTCAGTGAAAATGAAGATGTCTTTTCCAGATATCGCATCACGCTGTATCAATGGCGCGGCTTTTATTATTGCCAACAGTTCTGCCTGAAGCCACTACAGTAGTCGGGGAGCCGAAAACTAAAGGAGATCCCCACATGCTCGGAGTATACACCTCCGCCCACCCTGCCCTTGAGCTTTGAGCCGTTTTTGTGTACATGGATAGACCTGCCCTATCTTACATCGTCCCGTTCCCACTCTTCTCTTGAGGGTAGAAGGGTCATTAACGCTGTAATGGAAAGTAAAGGCGGAAGTGCATAGTCCACCAGTTCGGGAAGCCCCAAAGTGCCAGTCAGGCTTTTACCGTCACCATAATCCGTGATTGACCACTTTCTTAGAGTGCTCAGCCTTATTGCCGTACTGCGTGCGTTATATATTGCCTGCAGATCTACCGGAAGGAAGTTTAATGTCGCATATAATGCTTTCGATGGTGTGGTTGACATGGCGCCGGTTATCAGAACAGATGCTAGTCTTTGCACCTTGTCAAGTTTCTTGATGTTCACACTCTTCTCAAGGGCATTCCACCATACTACAATACCATAGTAGAGAATAGACCTAACCACTGCTATGTACAGCCAGTGTATCATTCTGGGTTCCAATCGCCATTTCTTTCCAATTAGCCTTCCGCAGGAGTACATTGAGGTCATAACTGTGCGTGCTCTGTCTGCGACTGTGAGCCCCCAATTTAGCTTCCTATCTAGTATAAGTCCTAGATATTTTGCCCTTTCTGTTACTCTAAGTGGTTTCTCTCCTAGGAATATTTGTTGAAGAGCAGGTGTTTTGTGTTTCCTACTAAACTGTATCAGATCCGTTTTTTCCGGATTTACTTCAAGTCCTCGACTTTTACACCAAAGTGATAGTCTGTTGAGAGATTTTTGTTGAAGATCGCATAATGTTGGAAGGTGTTTCCCCGAGATTGCTATAACAATATCATAAGCGGCATATGAGATTACTTTCTTTCCCATTTTTTCAATTTGTTGAAGAAGATTATTGACAGTTAAGTTCCACAGAAGTGGAGAGATTACCTTGGGGTGCACCCCTGATCGGGAATTTCTTGGTGGATGTGTCACCCACACAGGACACAGGCCTAACAACCTATCGCTCCGAAAATATAATTGTTACTGAAAAGGCTTTATCTGCTCGGATGAGAATTGTGTAACGTTTACGTTTCGTAAAAAGTCTTTAATAAGGTTTGTGGCACAAAGCAGCTTCTTATTGGTATGGCAAAAAATGTATAACAATAATACAAAATATGAGAAAATCACTTTCGGGTTGTGACCAAGCAATACCGGGTGAGAACCTTACTTGGCATAAGAACTTATCAGCCGGTTCTCGTATTTCCTTTCATTCTTCAACGAACCCGTGTTCTTACAAATACATGAACTTTATTTAAAAAATATTTTTTCGCTACGTTGGTCATTATTCGCACTCAGTTGCCGCTAATTATCATAATTTTCCGCAGTTTGTTCTTTTTTGAAATTTTATTTCAATTTATTTCCTTTTTTGGTTTCTTTACAGTTATTTGCCCCAGAAAAATATGTAATTGTAAAAGTTGTAATTGTTGTGGCTCTTTAAAAACTTTGAAATTTTGTAAATTGTAATTTCTTTTAAGTGTAATTGACTTTTCCGACCCGAAAGGTGGCCGACCCCTAACCTAATTAAACCCAAATGTATTTAATAAAGCGAGAATAGCACTTGCAGCTCTTATAAAAAATATACTACATGGTGGCGCAAAATTAATCACCCCATTGAATGATTTACAATTTTTGCAAATGTCCTCGTAAATCGCTCATATTTCACACCTTTGAACTAGACAGCCGCAATACATTAACAAATAAGCAAAAGAGTGTCAAAAGATAAAGATTTGCAACACTAAAAAATCATTTTTTTTTTATTTAGTAAAAAGGTTAAGGGGTTAGAGATAGTCAGAATTCTCAAAAAATTGGATTTTCTTTTTGTTGCATTTTCTTAAAGTATAATAACTTAAAAATAGTGTGTGAAAATTTGAAGTGAATCCGATAAATACTTTTCGAGTTATTCAACAATTAACAAAGGGCGCTCGAGCGCTCTGGATAAGCCACAAAAACTGTAAATGCGTTTTTCTCAAAACTATGTTTTTTGAACTGGTGATCACCGTAACTTAAAAACCGCTTGGTAGATTTCAATAAAATTTATACGAGGGGTGCTTTTTATATGTCGGGATTAGAGAACAAAAACAAATTTTAATCATCGAAAATCACTTTATTGATTTTCAAAATATTCTCCATGAAGATCTATACACTTTTGGATGCGTTTGAACCAATTGTCGAGGCACTTTTGCCACTCTGAATGAGGTACCTCCAAAACATGCATTCTGAATGCCGCAACCGCTTCTTCAGGTGTCGAAAAACGTTGACCTCTCAGTTTGTTTTTGACCTAAGGGAATAAAAAGAAGTCATTCGGTGCCAAGTCAGGACTATACGGCGGATGACCCATTAATTCAATGTTTTGGGTGCTCAAAAATGCAGTTGTTTGAGCCGATGTGTGAGAGCTCGCATTGTCCTGGTGAAGAGTGATCCGTCTTTGGCGATTAGTTTTCCTAATGTCTTGGAAGACAACTGGCAAACAAATGGTTGTGTACCACTCAGAATTTACTGTTCTGCGTTGTTCTAGTGGTACGGTTGCGACTTGCCAAACAGGCGACCATTTGCTTGGAAGTGCTTCGTGCGCGAACAACTTTTGTTGGATTTGGCTCATCTTGAAACACCCATACAGTCGACTGCTGTTTACTTTCGGGCTCATACGCGTAAATCCATGATTCATCACCTGTCACGATGTCATAGACGTGTTTCGAAGCCCCGCGATCGTATTTTTTGAGCATTTCCTTCGACCAATCGACACGAGCCTTTTTTAGAGCGATTGACAAATTGTGTGGGATCCAACGCGAACAAATTTTTTTGACAGTCAAATGTTTATGCAATATTTAATGTATGCTGGTCCCACCAATGCCTAAGATTGTCTCAATCTCACGATAGGTCACATGACGATCTTGCAATATCAGTTCGCGCACAGCATCAATGGTTTTCGGAACAACAACTGATTTTGGACGACCTTCACGAAATTCGTATTGGAGTGAATTACGACGACGATTAAATTCACCATACCATCGATAAACACTGGTCCTTGATGGAGCTTCATCGCCAAAAAATGAATTAAGTTCATCCATGCAATGTTGCTGAGTTAATCCACTTCGAAAGTTGTAAAAAATAATCGCACGAAAATGTTCACGATTTAATTGCATTTTTGGACCAAGATGAATCTTTTAAGTTACTTAAACAACACAAATAGCGCTGGTATTTCAAAACGTTCTGATTACGTAAAAGCCAAAAAATGTCAAACTTTGCGATACAGCTGTCAGTTGCCAGATTGCAACACCAGGGTTGCCAAATCCCGAAATATAAAAGGCACCCCTCGTACTGCTTTTGAAAAACATAAACAACTCGTAGCTGATCAAAGGAATTTTTTTTTCAAAAATTAAAATTTCTTTTTTGACAATTAATTTTCGATTTTTTTTTCTCGAAATTTGAAAAAATTTCCTGAGGCCGCCATTTATTAATATTGAAAAAAAATCATCGACTAATAACACTAATTTCTCTGGTCCGATTGATTTTAGAAGAATCTCCAAGCACTTTTGATGATCACCGCAAGGGACTAATGAAGAAAGGGGCTCCACACAAACAGCGATAACTTTTACAATTATAGTTTTTTTTGTTGAAATTTTGCTAAAGTCAAATCCAAGCGTGATTTATTAATGCTCTGTTTTTTTTTGTAACATAAAGCAACTGACTAGCAAACAATGTTATTGAAAATCATAATTTTTTCGGGCCTCTGACTACCCCTAACCCCTTAATAAAAAATAAAAAAATTGGATGATTAATTTTGCGCCACCTTGTACCGTATCAAATTGAAATTTTTTTTATTTTTAAATATTTTCTTTTAAATTGGAATACCTATTGGCGTTATTGTCAATTACACCTTATTCAATACACTTTCATTCAACCAGACCTCAACCTGACCCGATAACTGTCAAATCGGCTGTCACACAAAAACCAGTGTTGCCAGTTTGATGTGATCCAAACTTTAAGAAAAGCTACTATTACTTTTCACCTTCCTCTCTTATACATATATATTTTTTATTTTATATGCAATGCTTTACACTGTACGAGTTTTAGCCGCCTCTTTCTCCTCATTGAGCCTAACCTAATCTCACATAGAAATTAAAGTTGATTGTCACTAAGAACAAAAAGTTTGCGCTGCCCCACTGCAATGAGCCAAATATATGCATGGCAATTAGTATGCCGCCGAGCTATCAACAATTCAGCAAAACTCCATTATTTTCAAGCTAATTGTGCCATATTATTTTAACAACCTCCTTGCACCCGAAATTCCCCTTTAGACTCGTGATGGCGCACTTTATCTTGTGCTTGTGCATATATTGTTTTTTTTTGGTTTTTTTTGTTTTTTTTTGTTTGTTTTGTTTTTCATTTTTTACAAATACTCACATCTTTATCGCCCAATCGCTCGACGCGACAATGCAGGAATCCTGTCTGACCCAATGTCACGGTCAAATTGCGCGGCACATCGAAGTCGAAGTAGGGCAGTAGATTCGTCGGCGACACCGTCGTCGTTGAGGTTGTGGTCGAATATGAGCTGAGCGATTCTGCAAGCAAAAGAAAAGGAAAAATACAAATTAAATTCGTACAAAGAGTAACTGCGAAAATGTGTAATTTATGAGAAAGAATTTCGGTGTCCCATACTTTAGTGGGAGCAAAAATTATTCTAATAAAAAGCCTGCCACGAAATTTTGAAATGAAAAAATGTCTAGCTTCAGCGCTGCAGCACCTCAATTTGCTTAGATTTATTATTATTTTTATAATTTTTTTTTTTTTGTGTAGATATTTGTGCACTTGCGTTAAACTCGGCTTAATTTTTTTTTTGTTTTTGACTTTGCTTATTCTCCTTTTTCATTTGCTTTATTAATAATATTCCACGCCTTAATTCGGTCTAAGCCAACGCATCCCCGCAAGCGCGAGTAAGCAACGCAACGGAAATCATTATAAAGCCTTAACAAAAAATCCTTTTTACGATTGAAATGCCAACAAGCAGAAAAAAACAGCAACTTGCACACACACTTTTACACAAACACATACACACGTACATACATCAAAAGTGTGGCGTTTTTCACTTGCTTTGCTGACGGGAAGGATGTTTTTAGAAATGAAAAATTGCTCCTTTTGTTTGATCATTTTTTATTTTTTTATTTCTTTCAATAATTTCTTGCGGCTTTCTTTATTTATTGCCATCTCACTTCAGTGCCACTTACCTTAAGCGTAAGCGGCAGCAAAAAGGAACACCACGTCGGATACGCAACTCAATGGCAGTCAAAGCCAACAGAATAAAGCGCCGATAAAAAATCAAAAAAAAAAAAATAAGTATACAAAAAGTGTTTAGCGGCGGTTGAATTTTAAGCTGATGAAAGTGAGAGAGTGCCGGTGGCCCTGGAAAACAACAGTTTTTGCAAAAAGATTTCACTTTTTTCGAATTTATATGGATTTCCGTGAAAGCGCCGAAAATTTGTTTGATGAAAATACCCACAGGAGCGATACAAGCATGTGAAAACTTTTCTGCATTATTACAGGGCCCTCCAATAGCCACGCACCGCCGGTCGAGCAGCTTACGTTACATAAATACTTTCCACGTTTTTCGTTTCTTTTGCGCGTTCGCATGGATTTTCAAGTGGCAATCAAGATGAGTGGCGCACGAACGACGGATATATTAAAGAAGCTCGTTTAGGCCAAATACCAACAACAACATAAGGTTGCGGTATTGGTGAATGTGAATGAACAACTCAACAACAACAACAACAGTGACTGAACAGCTCTTTAACCAGCCACTTGAATGCCACCTACGTGAGAGAGTTGCGAAATGCCACACAAAAATAATAACAAAAAAAGGGAATAAATGTGCAGACAATCGAAGTTCGCATGATTACCAAATGGAAAGAATAAATATTATTTCACTTTCATCCATACACGCATATGAGTCTATTATATTCATGCATACCAGTGACCACAAACTGAAGGGTGACTTTTTTTTATTTATTTTAAAAATAATGTGTGGGACATATTTTTACACAATGGAGAGAATTAAAAAAATGTCAACTGAAACATTTCTGATTTAGAATAACGCATACATATATGGTAGAGATTTGTATTCTTTCTTCCCCATTAATGACTCTATAGCGGGAACGGAGGCAGTCGGCTAGGCGAAAATGCAGCTCCGCAAAGCCATGCAACTTCATAACGCCAATGCCTCAAGCGGCCCTGAACATCAGTCAATAAAAAAATGTATACAGGGTTAGGCCTGTACATATACGGGGTCTTTCCACTGCAAAAAATGTTCACCCGATCTTTTCCGATTTCCCAAATTATGCCAGATACTAAACTGTTTCGTGCACCTGGTATGCCCATACGGTATGCATTCGCCCTTGCTTTTGTTTAGCCTGCAGTTGATATCTTCATCTTTTCCACCATCTGCCGTGATGGTGCAGCCGAGGTAGCAGAAGCTTTCGACGAATTCCACCGGGCATCCGTCAACCAATTTCTGCGTTCTGTTATTGTGGTTTACTCTCATGGCCTTGGTCTTGGTGATGTTGACCTCCAGTCCGACAGTGCGTGCCAGCGCGACAAGTTTGGCCGCCTTTGCTTGCATGTCAGAGAGTTTGTGAGAGAAGTGGCAGATGCCATCGGTGAAGTCCAGGCGCTCAAGATGTCTGGTGAAACACCATACGATGCCTTTTCTGTGCAGGATCAGTTGGCTCATGACGCCATCAAGGACGATGGGGAAGAGAAGGGACGACAGGGGACAACCTTGCCTTATGCCTGCGTTAGTAGTGAATGAATTGCTGATATCGCCTTTGTAAAGCACTGCCAGTTCGGAGTTCCCGTATACGACTTTTTATAGGACGGATTATCCTGGCGGGAACTCCGTTTCTACTCAGTGCCAGCCATATTACGTCTCGTTCGATAGTGTCGAACGCGTCTTCTTACTGATTGTTCTACTATAATTCGTTGACCAAGCCAACACAACTTCGGTGAGGGCAAAAACCAGCTTGCTCGTCTCTTAAGGAACGTTTGATATCTTCGAGCTTACACTGTAGAAATTAACGAAAGAAAAAATCAGCCTTAGGCAAATCAAAAAAAGAAAGTGGCGACAGATAGCGCAGACATTGAGAAAACCACCAGATAGCATCACGAGAATGGCACTGGTCTGGAATCCACAACGGAGCAGAGGTCGTGGGCGAGCAAAATACACTCGGAGAAGGTTGATGTTGCGCGAACTATTGTAGCAGATGCCGACATCTCATGGGACGGTGCAGAAACAACAGCACAGAACCCTGTACGATGGAAGAGTCTGGTGGTGGCCCTAGGCTCCTGAAACGAGGGCACAAGGAAAAAAAAACAAAGAAGAAACTAAACCGGTGTTTGGAATCGATGTTTCGTTATGTTGACCTCTCTGCTGAGTCTATTCAAATATTTTATTTTTAGAATATTTGACGTTCTTGTATTCCAGTATCTTCTAATTTCGATCCATCAGTATACCATATCAGGGATACAGACTTGAAGGTGATAGAATTATTTTGCCAGATCGTACGTTCATCACTAAGAACTTAAAAGTTCTTGAAGAGAATGGGTTTGGTAGCTAATGCCTCCCATCTATAAATAATAGTAGTATGTCGAAAGTCAACTAAGATTTTCCAATGTCCTTTCATATCTCCACTTTTTAGGTCGGAGTAGCCTTTCAGTCTTAAGGCGCTCAAACGTGCTTATGTTTCATTTAAGATGGGAAGCGCTGGTATGCATAGGAGCTCACCTAATGCGTCAGTCGGGCATGTTTTCACTGCTCCTGTTATAGCGACGCAAATGAAGCGGTACAGTTGGTGGAGTTCATTTAACGCCGTACGTTGCTTAACTTTGGGCCACCATGCTAGGGAAGCGTAAGTGACTGTAGGTTTAACAACTGTAGTACGGTGAGTAAGTCATTCTTGGGCTCAGTGCCCATGGTTTTCCAAAAAGCTTTGTGCAGGCAAAGAAAGCGCTTGTGGCTTTTGCAGCAATTTCCTCAGGATGAGAGTTCCGGGTAAGTGTTTTATCAAGATTGAGCTAAAAAGGCATACTAGTTTCGAAAATAATTGAGTTTAGTAGGAAACCCTTAGTGAAAAATCGCAAAATCAAATTCAAAATACTGCAAGCTCAGTATCCACATTTCAAAATCAATTCACTTATGAATTCACACCTTATTGGTATTGCTAATAATCATGCCTGACCATCTTGTGGCTACAGAACGGTCTCAAGAGACGCATTAGGCGTTATTGCGGGCAAACTATCAGCTGACATTCAGGCAAAGGAATTGAGCCTTCTCTATGGCAGGCGACGGGCTAAGCCGTCATTAGAAGAAAAACCTGAAGAGAGACTGCATTCGATAGAAGAATGGCAAAGCAGATGGGATTCGTCAACTAACGGACGTTGGACTCATAGGCTTATCTCAAATATTAGCCAATGGGAGACCAGGAAACACGGAGACGTTGACTACTATCTCACATAAATACTGAGTGGCCACGGTTGTTTTTTGGAGTACCTCCATCGGATACCCCGTTCTGCTCAAACTGCAACAACGCGATAGAAAGTGCGGAACATGTATTCTTCTACTGCGATCGTTTCAGAGAGGAGCGCCTAACGCTTGAAGCACTTCTGGGAGGACAGCTGTGCCCGGAAAATCTTATCACCAAGATGATCGCATCAAATACTTGCTGGAATGCAGCAACAAATTTTGCAATAATGATAGGGATATATCTTCAACGCGCAGCGTGGCAACGCAACACGCAGCGAAGAATTCAGCAGCAGCTTTTGACTGGAGGTGGACTGCCTACGAACTGACGACAAATCACAAACGCCTGAGCTTAGTGCTCACGATGGTATCAGGCTCCGACATATCGGTAATACTTACGACACCTTTTCCGATGTTCCATTTGCTGCAGACCCACTTATGAAGTGGAAGCAATGGATACTTTCGATAGCGTATTACCTTTATACGCGCGTACGTAAGAGGAACCTGGACACAGGTACCTGTTGTGCCAATAGACATAAACGCGGCTCCACTTTGACGAAATGTTAGCACGGTCCCAGGGTGAAATTCAGCCCTCAAGAAGGGTTGTTATATTGTTAGTGGTAGCACGCCCCACATCCCACTGGGGCGACGACACCTTTGATGATATTTCTGATTGATTTTAACCTCCTTAAAAAAAAAAAATGCCTGACCTTCTGGAACATGCCTGTGTTAAATAAAATAATGATGTAAGACGAGTAGGTGAGTACTGGTACTAAACGAGGAACCAATGATTTCGGCAGTCTTCCCGTGCTGACGCCTACTGAAAGGAATATATGTATATGTATGTATGTATGTATGTATGTATGTATGTATGTATGTATGTATGTATGTATATGTATTAATGAGTGTATAAAAACACATTTGCATGCAGTTATTGCCTTTGCGTGTAGTATAAAAGCGAAAGTTTTACTTTTACGAGTATTTATTCAGAATTTTGGCGACATTTGTAAAAAACAAAAACAAAAAATAAATAAACAAACACATTAATAAATACGTTAGACCCTAGAGAGCCGAATAAATGGCAAATAAAGCAAAATGATGTAAGTTTACTAAAAATATTTACTTAGTAGCATAGATAAAAAGCAATAAAGGCAATAAATATGTGGAGACACAATATTTTAGAGTGTTGCGTAAGCAAAGTTGAGAAAATGGCAAAATTTGCATATGCCAGCGGTTGTTTGGTTCAGATTTACAAAATATTGCCACAATTATGTATGAGTGTGTGGGTGTAAATGTTGTACGTCCTAATTTATTTGCATATATACATGCATACATATTTACATAGCTTAGGGTGGATCAATTTCACCATCGATTTGTTGAATTGATTGTTGCTTGTTAAGTTGCCTCTACTCAGTTTGTAGCCTAAGTACGTAAAAGATTCCACGATTTCAAAGAAAATCGCCATTTTTCAGTTTGTCTGATGTATATTTCGTCTTATCTTCCTTTACCTTGGCGCCAATTTTAGCAGCTGCAATTTCAGTATCAGCGCAGGTTTTAGATAATGTGTGAATGTTTTAGCTGAAAATTTCTATGCCATCGGCGTATGTGAGTATTTGGGTAGTTCTGTCCAGTCCCTTTTGCGTCACTTACTCCATCGATGTCGCAGCATAGCATAAGGCCTTAATTGTTAATCAGAAAGCGTATCCCCTTGTCTTACTCGCGTTTAAATTCTGAAGCATTTAAATTTATTGCGTTATATCATCACTTTTCAGTTTCTTTCAAAGTCATCATCACTATTCTGGTTAGCTTGTCTGGGAGTTTACCTTTATGAAACATTGTTCGAATAACCATCCATTTGATGCTCAGAACATTTCTCGATGGCTGTTTCTGAGAAAAAAAAATTGTTGCTATTGGCTACTAGGCTATTGTTGCAATGAAGATAGAAAGTAGAAAATTTGAGAAAATACATATTCTGTTGAAAGTAAGAAGGATCTTAAAGGCAAATGATTGTATATTCGCTTTTAACTGAAACAAAAAAAATCGTTATTTGAACAAAAAAAATGCTGAAAATAAGTTTTTGAAATATTAGAAAAATTTTAATGTTTTTGGTTTTTTTAAGTTTTAGTTTCATTTGCATATAAAACAAATTATATTCAATCTCTTTTTCTAGTGCATTATTTTCAAAAATTGAGGAAATGGATGAATTGAGGGAATTCAGACCGAACCGATCGGCACAAGTGCGAGTTTTGAAATTATATAATATAAAATCAGACAGACGTATGGAAATTCAGTACTAGCGAAATGAAAAAAAAAGTTTGCTTTTATCAACGCTTTATTAATTCATGTAATAAAGGGGTAAGAAGCTTTTTAATTGCAAATGCACACTCCAAATACTTCGTTGACTAGTGCTGGAAGACTCGTCGCTGAAATATCGATGCACCGACGTTTTTGAATTTCTTTCAAACATCGAAGTTTTTTTAATTGATATGAGCAATATTCATAAATCGGTTCGAAGCTGTCAAAATTATTAAAAAATTGAAAAAAAAATATTAAAGTCTATTGAGACAAAGAATTTTATAAAAACAAATTATTAAAGAAATTTAATCAAACAACAGTTTAAATAAAATTTAAATAGAAAAAAATTAAAATGTTTCTTTCTATTAAACCAAAAAAATACTAAAAATAAAATAAAATTATAAAAAACTTTGGAAAAAAATTGTATTAAAAAAATGTGCCTATTAAAATAAAGTTTTATTAAAAACACAAAAAGGAATTGTAAGGAATTTTTATATTAAATAAATTTTTACATTTTTTTCAAATTTTTAATTGTTTTTAATTTATTAATAAAACCTTTTTATTTTTTTTTTTGTAATAAAATTTCGAATCGGTTCAAAGCAGTTGAAAATAAAGAAAAAAAAACTTATTTTATTGAAACAAACAAATTTTAAAAAATAAAAATAAATTATAAAAATACTTAATTCTATTAAAAGACAAAATTTAATAAAAATAAGTTATTAAGAAATTTAATTTAAAATCAATTTAAATAAAATTTATATACAAAACAAAAAAAATTAACTGTTTCATTCTATTAAAACAAAAAAATATTACAAATAAAAATAGATTATAAAAAATTAAAATTTTAAATTTTATTAAAAAATGTTTTGGTAAAAAAAAATTTTAACAAAAAATTAAAAAAAAATTTTTATTAATATATTTATTTTTTATAAATAAGGTTTTTTTTTTTTTAAATAAAGTTTTATTAAAAAACAAACCTTTTTTCTATTACACATTTTTTAACATTTTTTTTTAAATTTATTTAATAAAAAATTGCATTTCAAATTTTTAATTGTTTTAAACTTATTGATAAAACTTTTTATTTTGTTTTGTAGTAAAATTTTAAAATCGGTTCGAAGCAGTTAAACAGAAAAAATTTTAATATTTAAATCTAAAACAAAAAATTGAATAACAATATTTTATTAAAAAAATTTGTTTATATATAAAATAAATTTTTTAAAGGTTTCATTTTATTTAAACAAACAAATTATTCAAATGAACTAGAAAACATTTTATTAAACATTTTTTTTTTTTTTATATTTAAATTTTATTAGAAAAAATTTTATTAAAAAACAATTTTTTTTTATTAATTTTTATTTTTAATAATTTTTTTGTTCTACTAAAATGAAACATTTACCTTTTTTTTTATATATAACTTTTATTGAAATGTTTTTTTAATAAATATTTGTTTCATTAACGTTTTTTTTAAGTTATACACAATTTTTGGTTTTGCAATTTTTTTGTAATACATTTTTTAAATTTATTTAATACAAAATTTGCATTTCACATTTTTAAACTTATTAATAAAAGTTTTTTATTTAAAATTTTTGTTAGCTAATAAAATTTTTATTTGTTGAAATTCTATTAAAAATGTTAGTGCTTAAAAACAGTCTAGTAAAAACTTCAATTATTAAAATGTTATTGAAAATATTAATGTTTAAAAAACGGTTAGTAAAAAGTTGAATATTGCCGAGGTGTTAATTAAACAATTTTCAAAACTTTTTAAAAGCCTTTGGTTTCTAAAAGTCCATCCCGCAAGTTCCGAAAAATTGCCAAATTACAGAAAATGCTAAGGACCCCAAGCACATCGTATTCTTACCCTCTAAAAATACTTAAACCCGGTACAAATTTCTGCTTCTACTTTCACCACTTCCCGATTAAAAGCATTTTATGCTTACTTCTGCGAGGAATACATTTGTGAACGTACATGAAAAAAATGTGTACGCATACTAATAAATATAGCAGCAAACTTAGCATTTTCTATGATTTGATGAATATCTTCAAGGATGTTGTGGGAAGAAAATTGCAAAATAAATCTTAACCAA
The DNA here is from genome assembly GCA_037575425.1 of Anastrepha fraterculus. Taxonomy (NCBI): domain Eukaryota; kingdom Metazoa; phylum Arthropoda; class Insecta; order Diptera; family Tephritidae; genus Anastrepha; species Anastrepha fraterculus. The sequence goes on from JAYXIM010030912.1 coordinate 47,813, forward strand.
AACCAAATGGATTAGTTTGGAGTTATATATAAAGTATTTGCCTTTGTCTTATCAAACTGAAGTGCTCAAAAAACCGCTTTGCATGCATAACTAAAGCCTCCTACACATTTGTGTGACCGTGCAGGGAAAACTAAGAGTCGTGAATGAGAATACTAACAGTTCACTGTGAGTAAGTAGCTTTTTCGACTACTCTATTTCATATTAAAAGTTTGTACAAAATTTTCATTAAACAAACTTTTTCGGGCACAGTAATCTAAGCAAACATTCCAAAACTGGTACAAACTTGCACTAAAAGTCGACGCTAAAAAATTAAGGCAAATGCTTTAAAAAACCTATTAAATAAATAAATTAAAATATATATAAATAAAATTATTGCTAGCCAAATATCGATTTAGTATTTAGTATGTTTCCGGTTGCTCTGAGTATTTTTCTTTGAACAAATGGAGAATAAAATTGATTCGAGTGAGTGTAGAAAACTTTAGTTGTAGAGCGTTTAAAGCAGGCATTACGTTCCTTATGATTTGAGTGCTTTTTTTCATCCTATAAATCTCAGTTAGCGCTAATTAATTTAGGATCTCTATAAAAGAGAGAGACAGGCCTTTCACTTTCGTTTATCTTCAATGTTGTTAATGGCATCGTCGACTGTCTGTCTCTCCAGCTTTACTTGAGCGGATAAACTTTAGTGTTCCACAAAGAATTCTTCTCAATGGTTACCCTTTTTATGGGGAAAACTTTACGACTAAAACAAAATATTTAATAAAAATATGTCATTAAAAAATTTAATTTAAGAGAATTTAAAAATAAATTAATAAAAACTTAAGCATATTAAAATTTAAAATGTCCCATTCTATTAAAACAAAAAAATTATTAAAAATAAAAATAAATTATAAAATTTTTTACCAAACTAAAATTTATAAACAAAAGTCTCATAATTTATTAAAAAAACATTCAATTACATTTTTTGTAATACAATTTTTTTAAGTTATAAATTATAAAAAATTGTATTATTATTTATAAAAAAATTTATTATCATTTTATTTTAATATATTATTTCATTATATTATATTTTCAATAATAAAATTTAAAAATCGGTTCGTAGCAGTTAGAAATAAAGAAAAAAATTTAAAAAAATATTTAACTCTATTAACACAAAAATTTTTTAGTAAAATGTCATGAAAAAATTTAACAAAAAAAATTTAAATAGAAAAAAATGTTTCATTCTATTAAAACAAAACCGTTATTCAAAAATAAAAATTAATTTAAAAACATTTTATCAAAATAAAATATATTAAAAGAAAAATTAAAAAAAAATTTATTCAAATCAAATTTTCTTAAAAATAAAAAAAAAAAATTATAAAAAATTATTAATTCTAATAAATAATTATTAATTATAATAAAAAATCTCTTTATTCTATTAAAACAAAAAATTATTAAAAATAAAAATAAATTATAAAAAAAAAATTTTATTGAAATAAAATTCTATTAGAAAATTTTAAAATTAAATTTTGTTAAACAATTTTCTTATATTAAATTTTATTTAAAAATTATTATATTATTAAATTATTTTAAATAAAATTTTTTTTAAATTTATTTAATGAAAAATTGCATTTGAAGTTTTAAATTGTTTTAAACTTATTAATACACCGTTTTTTTTAAATAAAATTTAAAATCGGTTTGAAGCAGTTAGAAATAAAGAAAAAATAAAAAAAAAAACTTTTGATTCTATTGAAACAAAAAATTTTATAAAAATATGGTATTAAAAAATGTAATTAAAAGAAATTTAAATAAAATTTAAATATAAAAAAAAAATTTTAATGTTTCATTCTATTAAAACAAAAAATTATTAAAAATAAAAATAAACAAAAAAAAAATGTTTTAATAATACATTTTTAATGAAAAATTAAAAAAAAAAGTTTTTAATAAAATTTTTTTGTAATACATTTTTTTTAATTTGTTTAATAAAAAATTTGCATTTCAAATTTTTAAACTGATTAATACAACCTTTTTATTTAAAATTTTAATAAAAGTAAAAAATTAAAAAAAAAATTGCAAGTAAAAAGCTAAGCTTGAATGTTCCACAAAGAAGTCTTCGCAATGATTACCCTTTTTATGTGGAAAACATTAAGACTAAATTTCCGAGTAATGCACCTTTTACTCGCGCACTTGGAGCCTATAATATATTATCCCATCTCAGCCTACTTGATTTGGCTTTATCAAAATCTAGTTTTGTAAAAAATTTAAAATTAGTTATTTAGGCTACACATAAAGTTTTTTTTTCTTTTACTGGCACCATTCCAGAAAAAAAGGCACCAGTATGCTTTCTTTTATTATTTACCAATAACTGAAATAAAAATTTCCCATCCTCCTTTGGCTTTTCCCTGCAGGGTACACGCATATTTGCGTGTATAAATGGATGAGTCACAAATGTAGCCTCTCCGTCACATAGCAGCAATGAAATTTCAAAATTCGCACATCTTTATGCGCTCTTCCAGTTGGATATTTGCTCACTTCTACAGCACACGAGTAACCCCCGCAGCTTCTTGTAACCCCCCTGTGTCGGTGAAAGTTGCGATCATAAAATAAAAATGTAGATTATTTATTTCTTTCTGAAAGCAGTTGCTGCTCTACGCATACGCGCACGTAAATATGGATGTAGGTGTAGGTGTATGTGCGCACACCCTCCTCAATGATATTTGCATACATACATATGTATATACAGGCATGTACATTAAGGCGGGTAATTTTTTTTTTGTTCGACATCGTTGCCAGCAGTTGCGGACTCTTCATTAAATTCTCAGAAGAAAAGTCCACTTAAACATAGCTCTGAAGTTAATTTCAAGCACCACAAATTTCAAAAGAAGATATTTCTAGTTCAAATGAAGTTAATATGAGGATTTATGTACATATTTTTTGAATACAAACTTGTACTTGGATATTTTTTCGTAAGAGGAATTTATTTCTGATACCTAATTTTTATTCAAAGAACCCACTGATGACGCTACAAAGCAAATTATATGCCATTTTTTAATATCTTAATAGAAAAAGTTATTGCACGTAATTATTATTATATGTAAATCAAACAAAATACTTTTGAACCATCACTCTTTATGTAAATTGCATGCAGAAACGCTTCTAGTTCATTGCAAAAACTGCAGCTTTCACTGCTTGCAATTCCCATCTTGTATGCGTGCGCCGCCAGCAAATTGTGGCCTGTCAGTTTACCTACGATAGATCTGCTTTCCTTTCTAGATGGGAACTAGTACGCATCTGGCGTATTTATCTGCATTCTGAGTACACAAGATTTTCGCACTTTTGCAAGTGGCTAGATTATTCCACCTCCTGTCTATCCGTGTTTCCATGTCTGCAGCGATGCCATTGTATAACGCATTTCAAGGTTTCAGTATGTCGTTTTCTTGTTCGAATTGTATGTAAAGAGCGCTTTTGGCAATCTTATCTACAATTTCGTTTCCTGAAATGCCCTTATGTCCGGGTACCCAATAGATATGCAATCGTCTGTCTGTGGCTAGCCTCTCTATGGCTTCCCTAATCCTAAGAGCGTTTTTAGATGAAATTTCATATGAGTTTATTGCCTTTATTACCGCTTGACTGTCAAAGTATATAAATATTTATGTTGGAGTTGCTCGATGTCCTTCCTGGTGCTATTTCTGCAGCTTTTCCTACCGCAACGAGATCTGCTTGAAAACTATTGCAGTGGGCAGGGAGCTTAATTGGCCGCTCGTCCCATCCTATAATTCCCAGCTAAAGCTAATTAATTTAGGATCTCTAGAAAAGGGACGTACAGGCCTTTCACTTTCGTTTCTTTTTAGTGTTGTTAATGGCATCGTCGACTGTCTGTCTCTCCAGCTTTATTTGAGCGGATAAACTTTAATGTTCCACAAAGAAGTCTTCTCAATGGTTACCCTTTTTATGGGGAAAACTTAAAGACTAAAACAAAAAATTTCATAAAAATGTGTCACTAAAAAATTTAATTTAAAAGAATTTAAATAAAATTTAAGTACAAAAAAAAATTTAAAATATCTATTAAAACAAAAAAATTACTAAAAATAAAAATAAATTATGAAAAATTTTATAAAACTAAAATATTCTTAAAAACAATTTATAAAAAAAAATTTTTATTTATTAATTTATTTAAAAAAATTAAATTAAATTTTTTGTAATAAAATTTTTTTAAATTATAAATTGTAAAAAATTTTATTCAATTAAAATATTCTTAAAAAAATTGTATAAAAAAAATTCGTAATTCATAAAAAAAAAATTTAATTAAATATTAAACTATTTTAAATGATAAAGTATAAAATTTTTGTTTTAAATAAAATATTCTTTCCAGCTCTGCGCAATGAATTCCTGCACCTACTCCGTCCATCATTTTCAAGCCATCAGTAAATATGTTAAGCGTTTTGGCGCTAGGTTTCATACCTCTTTTCCATTCCACTTCTTCTATTGTTGTGCGGAATCTCTTCACTCAATTGTATTTTGGAGTCACATAGTCCGTATGGGTCCAATAACTCATACCTATTGAGCTATTTCCGAATGTGTCACAGGTAAATTCACTCGTTTCGTTAAGTCTTGCGGCAATTCTAGGTGCTAGATCTTCTGCCTCAACGTCAATCGGTGGCAAATGGCAAGAAAACCAAAACAAGTTAAATTTTATGATATTACAAAAAATTAGTTTTCCCCTTTTTTTATTTGTTTTTCAAATCATTAACTCTTTTTTTACAATTAAGAAAGGATTTATAATTGTTTTTCTATTAATTCCCATATTTTTAGTTCGGTGTATTTTTTCTATTTTTCTACTCTCCATCTTCATTGTGACAGCTCCCCCTCAATTTTCATATAAATTTAAGTTAGCTTCTGATAAAATTTTCGGGCTTGAAAGTGACTTCAGAGCTGACTATGCTCGAGTGAACCTTTTTTCTTAGAACGGCATTTAAAATCCGAAATTTCCAGGAACAACTTCACAAAACCCATTTCCATAGAAATCGACCCACCCTGATGTGCGCGTATACACTTACAACCCACATACACTTAAATTGAAGCTGAGTTTTTTACAATTTTTTATTTATTTTTTGTTTTTGTTTTTTTTTTCGTTTTACTTTACTTTTCAAATGAAACACCCAGCTTTACCTACTCACAGCAACTTCAGTCGTGCGCTGTTGTAGATATTTCCCATGCATTGTTATTTTCATTGTTACTATTGTTGTTGTTGTTGTTGTGTGAAATTGGCGTGAAATCTTGGTCACGTACAAAATTGGCATAAACTTAAAATTAGCTTCATACATAAATCTGATGAACATTGATAAACAATACTCGTAAATTCGTGGCTTTTGCAAAGCAGGGGAACAGGACGAAGCTGCCGCTGTGGGAAAAAGGTATCATGGCAAGATTTGGCGCAAGTGGAATGACGTGAGCGGAAGTTTTATGCATTCAACACTCCTAAATTACTAAATAAGTATGTACATGTACAAAAGAAAATTTGTCGAAATTTTCTCATCTATTTGCATCGTTATCTCAACTTTCTGGATACGCGATTTTAACATTTGGCTTTTTTTTGTGTTTTTGGGAAATTTTCAATTCAACTTAGATACTCAATTTATAGGCGTGCACGTATCGTAGGGAACATTAAAATAAAAATAAAATAATGAGAATTTTGTTTCACCTTGAGCAAATAAAAATGATGGAGATAAAACCAAAAAAGTTTTTGGAATAGATGGCCACAAACTTAGTGGCAAATGTCAGTTCTTGAACAAAAAAAATTGTTTAGTCAAATTTGTTTTAAATCAGTTAATATGTCCGAGTCCGGAGATAAAACCCCCTACACATACATAGATTGGATCATCCAAAAATGTCAAAGATACCGAGCACTCGAGCGAAACCTGGGTGGCAGCACTTGAGGAAACGAAATCAAACGTGCAAGGTCGGCTTCCCTATGCTAATAAGTTCCATTACGCTGCTTAAAGCAAATGGATTAATCTGAATATCTGCAAAGTATTTCCTTATTTTTGTTAAGCTCAAGTCGAAGAACGAAGAAGAGCCTCTCCAAAAGGAGCAGAGGACTACTTACAGAAATACTAACAGGCCACCGGACTATTACAGACCAACAAAGGTAAGAGGGCACTAAAGGGTATTCTATGGTAAATAATTATGCCACTTTAGATCTATAGTGGTTGCCTGGGTGGTGGTATCCATAAAGACGGGCATAGACACGGATATTGTTCAATCTTTAATTATGTATCCCATATGTAAAGGTCTACATCTGGTACATTTTTACTGGAGCTTGTAATGAATCGCGCCATAAAATACATTGCCATGGAGCACCAGCGTCGTTAACGAGCACCTGTCTGTACATCTTTGCGATATCGGCTATCAAGATGTATCTGTGACTTCGGAATCGAGTGAGAGTCGTGAATATGTCATCTTGAAGTGTCGAGAGTAATAAAGCAAGCCAGTCGTTTCTTTTGTCATAACTGGCCCCAGTTGGAAACACCAACGTAAAATTCATCAACTGAGCTTCTAAGCGAACTCCAGCCAGTTCGGATGTGGTAGGTCGTGGTTGCGAGACAAGGTCTTCTCCACCTGATCTTTCCAACGCAGAAGTGACCTTCGTCTTCCTCTGCTATCACCAGCTGCAACCGCAATGAATACTTTCAGAACAGGAGCTGGTGCCGTATCGAATACTTTCAGAACCGGAGCGTTTGTATCCATTCGGACGACATGAGCCAGCCAACATAGCCGCTAGATCTTTAACCGCTGAGCTACGTCTATGTTACCGTAAAGCTCATACAGCTCATCGCTCCATCGCCTGCGATCTTCGTGGTTCAGAAATCGTCAGCGAAATCTTTCTCTAAAGCACTCCAAGGGACACCTCATCCGATGTTGTCATCGTCCAAGCTTCTGCGCCATACGTTAGGACGGACATGATGACAGCCTCAAAGAGTGTTACTTGCGCTCGTCGCGAGAAGACTTTACTACGCATTGGCCTACTTAGTCCAAGGTAGCACTTGTTGGCAAGAGAGATTCTACGTTGGATTTCAAGGCTGGCATTGTTATCGGTGTTAATGCTGGTTCCTAAGTATACGAAGTCTTTTACAACCTCGAAATTATAACTGTCTACAGTGACGTGGGTGCCGATACGCGAGCGCACCGAATGTTTGCTTGAGGACAGGAGGTACTTCGTTTTGTTCTCGTTCACCACCAGACCCATTCGCTTTGCCTCTTTATCCAGTTTGGAAAAGGCAGAACTAACAACGCGGTTGTTAAGGCCGATGATGTCAATATCATCGGCATACGCCAGCAATTGTACGCTCTTATAGATAATTGTGCCTGAGCGATTAAGGGGGTATTCTAGTCTAGAAATTTGAAAAAATCGAAAATTGTTTTTTTGCAAAATTCGATAGTTTAAGTATTCAAAAATAACTCCCTAAAAGGATTTTTCAAAAGTCGAATTATTTTCGAAGTTACAACTATTTTAGTGACGCGACAGCTAGACTGGTTCGGGCGGACGGCGAACTTCAACCGTGGTTTTCTCGAAAATACTTCTGTCGATACGGTCGGCACGATATCTCAATTTCTAATCAACCAATTTGCTTGAAGTTTATCATGAATATTCTTTGAATATATCTCTATCGCATGGCGGACGAAAAACGGAAAATTTCAATTCGAGAGGCTTAAAAATGAGGGAAAAATCGACCCGAATTTTTGAGTAGCCGCCACTTTATCAAAAAAAATTTCCCCTTTTTTTTCTGCGTCATACGATAATGAAATTTATATTAATTAAGAATTTGTCATCTTTTCCTTTTTAAATGACCACAAGGGTAGAAATCGTGACGACAAGGACAATGCCTTTTGTTTTCCCCTTCCACTTCAAGGACGCATAATTCCATGAAATTTATTTTTTTTTAATTAATTTTGTGTGCCCTTAATATATAAATAAATAAATAATAAAAAAATGGATAGTAAAAATTTCAATAGCTTTTTTTATTCACAAAATTCAAAAACAACAATTCCAAAAACATTCGAAGTTCGGGCCTCTAGACTAGAATACCCCCTTAAGTTCTCCGGTTCGCAAGATCCTCTCCAACATCTGGTTAAAGAATTCACACTATAGCGAGTCACCCTGTCTCAAATCTCGTTTGGTATCAAACGGCTCGGAGAGGTCCTTCCCAATTCTGATGGCTGGTATTGAGCAACGTCATTTTGCAAAGCCTTTTTAGTTTCGCGAGGATACCAAACACAGACATCGCGGCATACAGGTAACCCCTTTTCGTGGTGTCAAATGTAGCTTTGAAGTAGACGAGTTGGGTGTTTTCAAAGACTTGGCGTATTGAAAATGGGTTACAGATTTTCGAGGTCTAAAATTACACTGATAAGGTCCAATCAGTTGGTTGATGGTGGCTTTCAGCCTTTCACACAATACGCGATTTTTAGAAGACTAATCTCCATGGAGCTATATATATACATATATATGCATGTAGCTCCGGCCGCCGTAGCCGAATGGGTTGGTGCGTGACTACCATTCGGAATTCAGAGAGGAACGTAGGTTTGAAGCTCGGTGAAAGACCAACATGAAGAAAAAGGTTTTTTCTAATAGCATTCGGCCCTCTGTCGAAAAAACTCCTCATAAAAATATCTGCCGTTCGGAGTCGGCTCGAAATAGTAGGTCCCTCCATCTTTGGAACAACATCAAGACGCACGCCACAAATAGGAGGAGGAGCTCGACCAAACACTCGAAAAGGATGTACGCGCCAATTATATATTACATATACAATTGCTTAAAAAAGAGCTTGGGTTCACGGTGAGATCGATTCAACTCAGCTGAAGCTACTGAGTTCAGGATTTAGTTTCGATTTTCGCCTAACTTTTAATGCGTAATGTTCAGCCGTTTCTATGCAGTGAGCCCGAGTTCAAAGAGTTCAAGCTTAACTCTTAGAGTACGAGGTCTATTTTATAGCATAAAGGACGGAGTGGGATAACTTGGGTTCCCCAAACGAAAATTTGCCTTATAATTATAAATAAATTAATAATAGAATGCCAGTAATAAGTTCTTATACAGGATTTCAAATAAAACTCGACTACCTTAAACGTAAAAAGAAAGAAAGAAATTATTTACGAAATTATTAAAGAAAAACTAATATTGGGGGACCTAAAATCCACCACTCCGCACTCTAGGGGTTAAAACTGGTACGAATAAGCTTCTTCTTCACGCTTCAAACTTTTCCGTGCTATCTTAATCTACTCTCACATTCATATATAAAAACACAATAAAGAGAAGGAAAATCACTGTCATGATTTTTATTTTGTTATTCTGATTTCTTTTTCTGATGTTGCTGCTAAGCCTTAAAGTTATGCGGACACAAATTAGGAGATATAAAATTAGGAATTATCAAGTGAAATCACAAATTTTTCTTGATTTCATCTCAAACAGGCAAACGATTGTACAGCTGCATTAAAGAAGAATAAAATACAAAGCGAATTATTTTCTCTGCTATAAATTTAAAATTCTGCAGGTCTTATTTTTAAGTTTCTTTAAGCATTTTCTTTGAAGCTTTTCTTGAATACTTAATCATAAGCTCAATACCAATGGGCAGGTGCAATGCCACACAAAAAAATTGCCATAAGATCAGCTTTCTTTATGTGCGCACATCAAATTGCAACAATAAGCTCTAAAATACCGAAATACTTCATTCAAAGAGAATTCAATATTCAACGCACATTTTTCATATTTTATTGAATGTTTAGTTTATCGCATTTATCTCCGCACACCTGTCACACAAGGCAACCGACAACGTGGCAAGGAAGAAAAAACACAAACAAAAAAAAAAAAAACAGTATAAGAAAAGCATGCAAAGATACGAAAGTGAGCGAGCAGTGGGGAGAGAAAAGGTGAGGCGTAGCGAGCAGCGAGAGGATAGAGGGTAAACGAAGTACAATGCAGAGCCAAAGTCAAAGCTGTCAAGTGGTGAAAGTGACTCACTTACGCACATACTCAAATACACACACATACGAGTGTATGCATAGCTGGGAATGTGAACCAATGCACTTTCGCCTATTCGCCCGCTCGTGTGGAAAAGTAAAATCAACAATCACACTTCCAAAACCAAACGCAAATCCAATGAGATTATGCAGAGAAGTGACAAAGAAACAGAGAAATAATAATAAATCAAATTGTCACTCGACGTTGCTTGAGAGAAGAGTGTGAAGTAGAAAAAATATTAAGCGGGCTTAAACAACAATTCCCACACACTTACGTGGCGATAGTAGTTTGCCATACATAAATATTATGCAGCTATGCATGCATGCAAATGTAAGAAAAAAGCGTAAGAAAAAAAGCGGACGAAGATCATAAATAAATGCAATAATTAATCAGTTTTGACTAAGAACATCGGAAATTTCGAAATTTATGAATATATTCCAACTAAAAGTGAAAAGAAAACCAAAATGTATTAGGTGCGCAACTAAGTTCTCGCTGTTTTTTGAGGAAAATATGATACAACTATTTTCTGAAAAACTGGTTACAAGTGAATCATTGAAAGTATTGCTCATCGCTGGCTACTACTTTTTCCCATCTTTCTGGTAGATCTCGTATACCCGCGCGGTAAAACTGTTCATCTTTTGAGACTATCCATTTTTTGATGTCTTCATATGAATGGAACTGCTGGTCAGCTAGACCATGTGCCATCGTTCGGAACAGGTGATAATCGGACGGCGTAAAATCTAGAGAATATGGCGGGTGGTGAGGTAGGATTTCCCATTTCAGTGTTTCCGGGTAGGTTTTAACGGGTTCGGCAACGTGAGGCCGAGCGTTGTCATGCGTATTGCGGCCGCTTCTCGCGCAGTGCTGGGCTCAATCGCATCAATTGAAGTCGATACCGATCCCCAGTGATAGTTTCGCTTGGGGGGAGCCTGGTTTATGAGGTCTAAAAATTGCATCTCTTTGCGATTTTTTTTAAGGAAAAAATTAATTTAGAACTGCAAAGTTTTTTCTATCTTTTAATGGCCATTTAAAAAGTATAAAAAATTTTTGTACCGGTTAAAATAAGTTGAAAAAATGTAACTTAGAAATTAGTAGAGCGCTGAAACGCTGGAGTTTCCAACTGGCGTACAAGATACAGCTCGTAATTATTATCGAAAGCAAAAAATTCAAATGGATTTCTAATTATCATGATTTTTTTATTCTAGATGAACTAAGAAAACTTAGAAAAATTCTAAAAATTTCAACTTTTTGGAGGTTTTAAAGAAAAAAATGCCTTTCTATAAAAAAAAAAAAGTTCACTTGAACTTGGTATAAAAATCTTGAAAAATTTTTTTAATCTCTTTTGTTAGTTCAAATAGAAGAGAATTTAATACTGAAGGGAACAAGCTATGATTCATTTCAAAAGGTTCATTAGTTTTTTTTTTCATTCATGTACGCCAATTCAAAGAAATCATAAAAATGAAAAGTCGAGAAATAAATATAAAGTTTGTACTATAGCTGTCCGGTCACAGCGTAACTACCTAACGCTCGCCTACTTTTGGCTTTGTATCTACGGAAATATTGAGAATTAGGCTCTGTAACTTTGTGTGAATATTCTGAAATATATTAGGAATTGCTTAAAACGAACGCAGAAGCATGACCGGGCAGTCTTCTTGACTTTCTCTTCTTTGGATTGCTGTAATGAATACATTTTTCATCACATGTCACGATGCGACGCAGAAATCCCTTCTGTTTTTGCAGCTGCAGCAGTTCTTCACAGGCGAAAAAACGACGTTCAACATCCCTTGGTTTTAATTCATAAGGAACCCTGTTTCTGAAACATTCCCCAAGTATGCAATCACTTGGAAATGGATTGGCGGGTATCACCTTATACTGAAGCAAGCTCTTTTTACGTTTGACTCGGATCCTCCAAACTGGTTAAAGAAATGAAAGATGACAAAACGAAGTACCGAAGTCTTCAAACAAACAGTCGGCGCACTCGCATAGCGGCACTCAAGTCACTGTTGATGGTTATGATTTCGAGGTTGTAAGCGACTTCGTTTATCTAGGAAGCAGCATTAATACCGATAACAAAGTCAGCCTGGAAATCCAAAACAGAATAGCTCTTGCCAACAAGTGCTACCTTGGACTAAGTAGGCAATTGTGTAGTAAAGTCCTCTCGCGACGAAAAAAACTAAACTTCTACAAGGCTCTCATCAAACCCATCCTAACGTATGGCGCAGGAGCTTGGACGATAACAACATCCGATGAAGCGATGCTTGGAGTGTTTGATAAAAAGATTCTGCCCAAGATTTGTGAACCTTTGCCCGCTAGCAACGGCGAATATCGCAGGGGATGAGCTGTATGAGTGTATGTATATGTATTTATGATGGATAAACGCGGGCGAATAAAGACCCAGCGGGTTCGTTAGCTAGCTCATGTTGTCCGAATCGATTCAAACGCTCCGGTTCTGAAAGTATTCAATGCGGTACCAGTTGGCAATAGCAGAGGTAGAAGAATAGCACTTCTGCGTTGGAAAGATCAGGTGCAGGAGGGCTAGACTTCATTGTTGTTTCCCACTGGTGCCGCTTTGTAAGAAAGAAATGGCTGGTGTGATTTGTTAAACTCAGCCAAAAACGCGTAAACGCTTGTAGCGCCAATGAGAAAGAAAAGAAGAGCGTCTCGTTCCATCTCAAAAATGGCTTGCTAGATATTCACCTGAAAGAGTCTGAAACGTTAGTGGATTGTTCACATAGCGTTGCTTCTCGATGCTCCACTAAAAGATACTTAAAGCGTCAAATAGCAGTTCCCAAGCGGGCAATTATCGAACATGGCAGGCAAAAGACCAATTGTGGCATGGGCTGTGCAGCAAAGCGCCTCATCCGGCTGAAATCAAAGAGCATCTAAGTCCGTGTCTTTAATTTTCGATTGCAAAAGATCGTTTGTGGTAGCTTTGTAGCGCTCGCCGTTGATCGAAATGGCGTTGCACGCAGTGTTTTCAAAGAGAAATGGGTTACTGATGTCACCGCTTCGAAATTCGCATCGAAGTGTCACTTTCTGGGGATGCATTGGCTTCTCAACGATTACGTGTAGATTATCTGATCCCCAGATATTGTAATTTTCCTTGGCGTCGACAGAAAAAGGCGCTCCTTCAGACTAGATGATTTCTAATTATTTTCAATAAATGCACTTCAAAACATTGAATTAAGTTAGCAATAGCGGAAAATTATTAGTTTAGCTACGCGAAAATTTTTATTAAAATTTCCAGTACGAGAAAGCTGTCAAAATAATATATGATTAAAAGGGAGCTGGACTCTATTCGGAGCCGCCTAACTTATCAAAAATCAATTCGACTTCCTGACTATGCCAGCATCAACGTGAAGTCCATTCTAGTGATGCTGTGGCCCGACTTTCTAAGAATGTGGCCTATCCACCACCATTTCATTTGAGGTAGTTGGCGTAAGTTGGGCTACTCGTTCGTCTGCCTCCTTATACAAACTTAGAGAAAAAAAAATCGGGTAGTAATTAACATCAATTGCCATTCCTTTCAGATCAACCCACCGTAAATTTATTTACATATCCGCGTACATATTTTTATTTGTCAATGCAGTGATATGAGGTAATAAAGTTCCATTATACCCAACTAATGCAATCAATACGGAAGCAAATAAAATGAAATGATGCCTAAGCAAATACGACAAGTGCAGATAGAATCATCAGCATCAGACTGTCATCGCATATGTTTTTTTTTCTTTTTCGAACTACTTCCTCGCGCTGTTTAAAATCATTTTCTACTTGCCATGCGGTGCTTGTGTCAACAAAAAATGCTTACCTGTGCGCTTAGCGGTGTCAAATTTCATTGTGTCAGATGAATGAAATGGAACGTAAGTAGAGGAAGGAAGAGAGACGGTGGTGTAGGGAAGAGGGAAACGTGACATGCATTGCGTACAGTGTGCGCCTTATAGTCACGAGTGATATTATTCTATTTTTTTTTTTGTAGAAGGGAAAGCCGAACTGTGGGATTTTAATCCGCCAAACCTAACCTACTTCCGATATAATAAAAGTGTGCATGCGAGTGTGTGTTTGCTGATGCGACAACTAAGCATGCAATCAACCATATATTTGTGAACGCTTGTAAGCAGAAACAAAAACACGTCGACTTTGCAAGTGCGTCTAGTGAGCCAAAGTAAGCACAAGGCCAAGTATTATATTACGCTAGTAATTCTGAAGGGATATAGAAGGAAAAACCTACTTATTCGCGCAGACAACGATTACCCTACAGGAGGAAAAATATTTGCGCATGCATGCAACATATGATAAAGTTATATATAAAACGCGCAATTATAGCAATCACCACCCACCACCCCTGCTCTCTATGCATTCACTTGCCTATTGCATATTTCTCATAATTAAAGTTGATAGTGCACCAGGGCGTATAAGCGACACTGCTTATCACCGACTGGCCGCCCGCCCACTCACCAGCTTGTCTGGCTTTGTTCGCGTCGTGCGCCACTGACTGCCTACCTAACGAACTTAACTACCTACCGACCAGCTGTCTGCCAACGACATCAAGTGCCACACTTGAGCGAAGTGCGCACTACTTCAAGCAGCTCTCGCATATTGAAAAAAAAACGTTAAATGGCAAAGATGCTGAAATGGCAAAGATTTGCAAATAGAAAAAAAAATAAAAATAACTAAACGAATCAGCAATGAAACGACGGATAACGAATTTTTTAAAAACATTCTAATGTATGAGCAAAGCAAAGCAAAGCAAAAGCAGTTAAGTTGAGTGCATTTGCATACTCACAGCCACTTTAGTCTGAATGAAAAAATTTAATCCTCTGCCATCGTCAGTTAGTTGGCTTTTGTGCGTTTGTTCGTTTGTGGGTATGTATGAGTGTGGAAAGGCACTGGAGTGAGTGGTGTATATCTAATGCGTGTGTTGCTATGTAGAGCGAATTAGCAGCGTGTGACCGAGTCGAAGTGTGTGGCTTGCACTTTTCGTTGTCTGTTTAAATCGCACTTTTTTGCCTACGACGCTGAACAGTTGCACAGGAACAATGGGAAATACGAATGAAAGATGTACTGAAGTGGGTAGAGTAGAGTAATTTTTATGTTTTTATTGGATTCAAGTCTTCAATAACAACAAAAACAAACACACTTAACCCCATCAACACCATTGTTGCTTTTGTTTTGACTTTCACTCGAAAAATTTTTTTACTAAAAATCTCTTTGTACAGGGTTAGCGGCTCAGATACTTAAAGATATTAATATTCAATCAATTTCTGATTAGTTTGAATTGATTAATTTTATGTCCAAAACTTAAGCGTTTTCGTGGCATTTAATTTTAAAGATTATTAAAAAAAAAAAAAAAATTTTTTTTTTGCTTGGATTTACATTTTTTTAAGTGCTTAAGTATGAGTTTATTGTTTAATTTATAATTATAAAAAAGTTTTTAGCAAAAACGTTCAACTACGAGTATATACAGTCTGTCTAACAAACGCGTGACCACCAAAACTTAGAAACTATTCAACCAATTCGAGTCTAACAAATTGCACTTTAAGGGCTATTGTGCAAAATATTCAGCTGGTATAGTCAGCACCAGTAGTTATAATGGCTGTACATCTTTGAATCATGAAGTTGAAATTTGAAAAGGTCGCGCCAAGGAGCGCCAGGAGATTTGGTGGCTCCTAAATTACTTAGGCTAAAAAGCCAATTGTATTTAAAGCTCTGAAAGAGGGTAGATAGTCAAGGAGGGAAAGAGAAAAGTATCAGAGAGAGAGATAGGAAAGAAGAGAGTCAGAGACAGAGCTAGTTAGTCCTGTGAGAATTTTCCATATTCTTTGGCAAATCTGTAAATATTCTCCAGTTTTACTGAAAGAATATTATTCATTCTGACGACATCGGAACCCAAAATTCGTAGCCTTGCTCTAGCAAAGGCAGGACACTCACAGAGAAAGTACTCAGGGCTATCCACCTCCTCCAAGCACGACAGGCACATCGGGTGCTCAATGACTACAATGGTGGTCACATGCTGACTCCATAGGTTGTGTCCCGTAATGATACCGACCATCAACCGAATGTATTTCCTTCCAAGTTTTAGTAGAAAGTTTGACAGCTTTCTGTTCGGACTTGACACTTTGTTGTTCTGCAGCGTTCTAGACCGGACCATCGCTCTTTATGTGAATTGCCTCCATTATCGCTGATCCAATTCATGATTTCTACGGAACTGATTCCGAATATTGGCTCTGGCCTTTGTGGGGGCACCGCTGATCCACGGTTGTCCAATTCATGGGTAATTTCGTTTCTTTGAACACCTTAGTATCTTGAAACCGATATATTTACATTCTTGAACATTCTTTGAGGTTTGCTTCGCGTTCTCCTGACTGTCACTGAAAACTCCAATTCATTTCCCGCTCCTTCTCCTCTCGATTATCCATTCGGCTACTTTTAGGATGGCAAAAATTTCCGTTTGGAAAACAGTTACCATTTTCCCCCATAGCATAGTGCTACCTATTACTATCGTTTGGACCCATCGGTAAAGAAAATATCCGTCAAACCTCCCTGCATGCATTCGGGATTGCTCCATTGCTCACGCAATGGAAATCTGACATCAAATTTCCTTCCAAATGAAACTGTGAGTCATGCTTTGTATTAATATCTGGGCAAGTTATGGAAGTAATCGGCTCCAAACTTTTCATCGACTCATTTGAGTGTTTACTTAACTCTTGCCCATAGAAATGGCATTAAGCGACTGTGAAGGCCAATCCAACATATCAATCCCATTCGGCTTCGATGCTTGGAATTGTTGTTTCCTCTTCATTTTCTTGTAAAGTCCAAAGTTGGCTAGTTCTGCCAAACATCATCCCAGCTGATGGCAATGAAGCTTTTTGGTAAATTTTGTTCATCAAAACTGCAATCAAATTGACCAAACATGAATCTTAACTGGGTGCTGAACAGTTCGTTGAAGCTGTCGATTATCACCAGTAGACCAAGGAGGATGTATGCAACTATTTGCCCAAAAGGAAGATTCAGCTGTGGATATAACGTTTGCTCAATTCCGTCCTGCCATGTCCCTTAGCCCATTCAAGTATTTTTTCAATGTGCTGTGGAATTCTTCTTCTGCACGTGAACATCCTCGAATTGTATGTTTGGATATATCAGCACCACTTTTCGATAAAACTGCTTCAGTTTCCCCCAATGATAAGTTCGGCTACGTCAAAAGTAAATAATCTTATTACATCTGACACCCCTAGATCTGTTCTGCAAATACTCAGCGACCTGTTCCGGTTTAAGGCTCAGAGTGAGCTCTCAATGGAAGACTCTCACACATGGGCATTAAACCATCGTAGACTCCTATATAAATATACCCAGCAATTGTGATTATCACCCTCCCGTTCTGTGCTTCGAAAGCAATTTCTTAATGAAAATCATCCATCACCCAACACACCAGTTAACATCTCCATGGACGGATCTAAAATGGACACCGGTGTAGGATCAGGTTTATATTGCAAAGAGCTTTTTATCAGTGAATCCTTTATCAGTGTAGTGTTTTTCAAGCGGAAGTAAACGCTGTTCATAAAGCCTTAAAATGGTTAGAGATGAACAGAATATCATCAACAGGTATCTCCGTTCTATCAAACAGCCAAGCTGTCTTACGGGCCCTGGATGCATTCCAAATAACTTCAAGGAGTGTCTTATATTGTCGGCAATCTCGAAATGAGATGGCCAAACAATATCGTATCATCTTATGCTGGGACGGAAGAGTTGGTGGGAGAGTATTCTGCAAGGAATTCCCAATCCCAAATTTAGTGTTCCGGGCCACCGTAGTGTTTTCCAACCAGAAGTAGCAGAAATTAAGAAAGCTGTGGATTGGCTGATCGCTTCTGTAATTACAGTAAAGAAGGTAAATATCTGCCACGACAGCCAAGTGGCAATAAAAGCCTTGAGCTCGCTGTTTATGCGCTCGAAATTAGTCGGGGAATAGCTGACTTCCCTCTCGATTGCACCGGAATACTTCGATATTAGGCTCAATTGGATTCCCGGTCATAGCGGCATAGAGGGAACCTGCTTGATCGATGAGTTGGGCCAGATAGGGAACCCTTGACATGGCTTCAACGCAATATGAGAGCGTTGAAGTTCCTTTAAGAACCTGTGGTCTGCTACTGGAAATATGGTTTTCGCGTCTGCTCAGCGATCTCTGGGCTATTGCAAAAATGTGCAAAGTCGCGAGGTCCTTCTGGCCGCGGGTGATCGGGGACGCTCGAGAGAACTTCTCAGGCTAACAAAGCCACAGCTATCGAATTTGGTAGGTATCCTCACCGGGCACTGTCCGTTAGCTGTCAAGCCCTTTCGTAAGAAGCTATCTGTCAGAAGCTTAAACATCTGGGCGTTCAGTTTTTTGCTCCAGCAGCGGATATTGCGGACTTAAATATCATAAATCTGGTGAAATTCAACAGCAGCTTGATGCGGTTAAATCAAACATAAATCATCAGCAGCTTGAAGCGGTTAAATCAAACATAAATCATCAGCAGCTTGAAGCGGTTAAATCAAACATAAATCGCCACTCGTTGGTCGTCATCCTTAAATCCTCTAATCAAGCCCTGGATTCTTTTTGTTCTCCTCCCCTCCTCCTGTATGGTATCACAACGGACACATTTTTTAGGTTTTGTCCAAGTGGGCCCCTCGCAAGTGCAGCCATTTAACCTAACCCTGCCACTTGTTAGTGGACTTCAGTTAGCCAGCATGCTAAAGTCGAGGACTGGCATGGACTTCCGTTAAGAATATCGCAGCTATATGTGCTGTAGCGTATAAGTATCATACTTAGTGCCTTCGTCTAAGTACCATCCAGATCCGCTAACATTACTGGTTTTGGATTCGTCGGTGTACTGAAATCTCGTTAAAAGGCTTTTTGGACTTAACCATGGATCTCGATCTGGGATCGAAACATCAAGCTTCCTACCGAAGCTAACGTAAGGCACCCGATTGTCCGCTGACATCGAGAACAATGTTACAGTATTTTCGGGGGATTTCAAAATCGAGATTCCGGGATTGTTATCCCTAGTAGCAAACAGCTATCAGCAAAATAAGGTATATACTAACTTTATTTATTAAGATTATTAGGAAACTATTAATTTTTATAAAAAAATTATTTCATCTCTCTGGCTTGCATTTCCATGAATCCTTAATGGGAAGTTTGATGGTTTTAACTGGGAACAAAGCAAGCTGTGTTTATTGTTGTAAAACACAGCGTATTATTCAAAACGAAACTGTTCGCTCTTATATTATTTTATTAAAAAATTATTTGTACTCTTTCTTCGTGGTGGTTATGCGAAGTCTGAAAAATTCGATTTATTTAGGCAAATCAAAAATTTCCATTTCCATTTTTTTCTTTTTAACTGCGTGTTTTTGTCAAATAATTTGTGATAATCAAAATGTGATTTGAGTGCAATTGCTATGGTTTTGGCATGTTATTCTGCGGTATATTCTAAAATATAAAAAAAAATATATAAAAAGATGTGTATGCAAAACAAATATTTGCATTTAAATAAAACAATGACAAACACGTCACTTGCACATCAACCATGTCAAGGTGACCACTTTGATATAGTAAAACTGAAATGGCGAAAATTAAAAATATTTAAAGGGCACCGAGTTGTAGATCAAATGAAAAAGTGCAAATGACATTTTTTCGTTTCTAAAACTTTTTTTATTCTTATATTTAGATTGCCTGTTGTTTTATATCTATTTGAGTGTCATCGTTTTGATGAAATGACAAACTGAAAACAGAAAACTGAATTGAAACTTGTTTTCAGTTGCTGCAGCTGCCATTCGGTGGTGGGAGCTGAGTGCTGGGTGTTTAGCTGGCAGCGCGCAAGTCTATGTGTGTGTTCATGGTGGCGAATATGTAAAAATCATTTGAAAAAATTGTAGCTACATAAAATATTAACAAATAAATAATATTCATTTGCATGCAGAAATGAGTAAAGTTGTGGTGTGTAAACTACTCTTGCAGTCGATGGTTTTTTTGCTGCTATTTGCGCAGGACTTTTGCAAGAATATTTGTATATTATTTTTATATTAAGGGGTTACAACTAAGTTTTAAAGGTTTTTTTTTCGATTTCAAAAATTTATTGTTAAAAATTGGTACAACCTATTTTATCCAAAATACTGTCCATCACTAGCTATAACGTTTTCCCACTTCTCTTGTAATGCATGGATTTCGTCCCAATAAACCTGCTCGCTTTTGGAGGCGAAGAACTCATCAAGCCAATTTTGGATACCTTCAACCGAAGTGAAACGCACTCCCGTAAGGGCATTCTGCATCGACCGGAACAAATGGTAATCTGATGGTGCAAGATCTGGGCTATAAGGCGGGTGGGGTAGAACTTCCCATCCGCTACCATCGAGATAGGTTTTGACCACTTGTGCGACATGCAGCCGAGCATTGACATGATGAAAGATCAATGTCTCATGTCTGGTTTCCCACTCCGGACGTTTTTCCGCAATTGCTCGCTTCAATCGCATAAGTTGTTGTCTGTAGAGTGCTCCGTTTATCGTCTGACCACTTTTCAGTAGTTCGTGGTAAACGATTCTCTTCTGGTCCCACCAAACGCAGAGCATTACCTTGCTGCCATGGATATTAGGCTTTGGCGTCGAAGTCACCACTTTTGAATCGTCGGAACCAGTACTCGCAGGTTGAAATTGATGGAGCATTCTCACCGTAAGCCTCACACAGCATCCGATAACTTTCCGCTGCACTTTTCTTCAGATGGAAAGAAAATAGCAATGCTTCCCGCGAATGAAGTTTTGTAGGCACAAAAGCTGACATAGTCTTTGTATAAAAAAAATTTTTTTTTACACTTCGACGAAATGACACTTAATGATGACGCTTTCACATGAAACTCGTTACAAAAATACTCAGTACAATTTGACACTAGTATTACTATATGTTTTAAATCCTTTAAAACTTAGTTGCACACCAATAAAATGTCAAAAAATGGATTTATTTTTTTTACAGATTATCGTTCTTTATAGTTTTAGGCGTATTTCTGTGGAAGTTGATTGTAAAAATTACCCGTAGATACAAAGTTATGGTAGAAAATGTAACTGCCCGACGAGAGTTTCATGCGCACAGTTAGCTGTCCTTCGTTTGAGGCAGCTGGCCGTTACTTTCGGAGACTTTCAGCCTGTCAATTTTTTTTGTTATTCTGTGAGAAGGGTCGATGCGCAAGGGTTTAGGAAACTGAAGTTTAAGATTTAACTTAAAATGCGCGCGACCTCGAGCGAAACGCACTTGAAATTTTAAAGTTATTCTTCTCGAAAGTACTTTTTCTGACACGGTCTGCATGATAACTCATACAGTTTTTTAATATAATATATTCTGATGTGGTCTTGTTTTTAATATTCGAAAGTGATATATCTATAGATTAGATGTTTTATTAAAACATATTATAGACTTAATTAAAGTGTGACATTTATGACGTAAAACGCACTCGTTTTTTTTAATGCCGTAAATTGCAACAATTTTAGAAACTCAAAACTTCGGCTCGACAAACTGCAACTACAACTTTATTTTACAAGAATCTTTTACTTTTTACAGATCCATAAGCATTTCCCGGAGAAATGATGCATACCGTGAAGTAATTTTTTTGTCATTGCACTTTGGGTCACGTGATTTTTGATATACTATTTTTTGTAGAAAAAAACTAAAATAAATTTGTTTATAAAGTTTAAGTACTAATAAAAAATGTACACAATTTTTTTACAAAGGGTGGTTAAGTTTCAAGGGCCGGTGCTGATCGTCCTAGACGTTAACTCTGCACAAAAGATGCATCTTATCTGAATATAGTATGGACGAGTTCGCAAATCTCCAGGTGATCTAACCTGCGAATATTTAACTCACATGAGAAGTCAGTATTGTATATTAGTACGAATCTTTCTCTCAAACACTCCAAGCTTCGCTTCATCCGATGTTGTCATCGTCAACGCTTCTGCGCCATACGTTAGGACGGTATTGATGAGAGCCTTGTAGAGTATTAGTTTTGTTCGTCGAGAGAGAACTTTACTACTCAATTGCCTACTTAGTCCAAAGTAGCACTTGTTGACAAGAGAGATTCTACGTTGGATTTAAAGGCTGACATTGTTATCGGCGTTAATGCTGGTTCCTTAGTACACGAAGTCCTTTACAACCTCGAAATCATAACTGTCAACAGTGACGTGGGTGCCGATACGCGAGTGCGCCGACTGTTTGTTTGAAGACAGGAGGTACTTCGTTTTGTCCTCGTTCACCACCAGACCCATTCGCTTTGCCTCTTTATCCAGTTCGGAGAAGGCAGAACAAACAGCGCGGTTGTTAAGGCCGACGATGTCAATATCATCGGCATACGCTAGCAATTGTACGCTCTTATGAAAACTTGTGCCTGAGCGACTAAGTTATGCGGCTCGCACGATGCTCTCCAACATCAGGTTAAAAAAATCGCACGACAGCGAGTCACCCTGTCTGAAACTTCGTTTGGTATCGAACGGCTCGGAAAGGTCCTTCCCAATTCTAATGGCGCTGCTGGTGTTGAGCAACGTCATCTTGCATAGCCGTATTAGTTTTGTGGGAGGTACTAATTCTGACATCGCGGCATACAGGCAATTCCTTTTCGTGCGGTCAAATTCAGTTTTGAAGTCGACGAAAAGATGGTGTGTGTCGATCCTTCTTTCATAGGTCTTTTCCAAGATTTCACGTCTTGTGAATATTTGGTCGATGATAGACTTTCCTGGTCTAAAGCCTCACTGATAAGGTCCAAACAGTTGGTTGACGGTGAGCCTCTGCCTTTCACACAATACGCTCGCTAGAATCTTATAGACAATATTTAGAAAACTAATCTCGCGGTAATTGGCACAGATTGCAGGATCGCCCTTCTTATGGATCAAATGCCCACACAAATAACTAAGCACCGCTCATACGCCCAGCTGTTAGGGAAAAACTTTAAATTAAACTTTAAAACCTAGTTGCGCCACCGAACACCATCTGTATAGAAGTTAAGGATTTTCTTCCGCTCACTCAATAAAATCAGTTTGGTATTTGAAATATTTAAGTCAAGGCCACAGTTTTCTAATTTAAACACACCTTTCTTGTTTCCTTTCTTTGTCTTGCTCTTTGTTTGAGCTCGCTGATTACAGTAGAGCAAAGCACGGAATATATTATATCACTCACGTATACCAAAACTGTCACTTCGGACCTGTAGAGCCTTTGAAGAATTCTGCCAACAGCGCAAGGCTTATAACAAAGTCGGTGAGGCACCTTCTTATGGAGTCCCTCAACTTCGGTGTCTGGCGAACTCGCCTCATAGAATTGGCGGAATGTGGACAGTGGTCTGCGTTTTGTTAACTTTTAAGCCATTGGCCCAGTCTGTGAAAAATTTATAACCATTGATTTGTAGCTCTCGCAGTTGCTGTGGCAGTTCATAAAGCGCTTTGAAGCGCAGTGAAGTTATTAGTCAATGCTGTCTATCTCATCTAAAGGTAGGCCCAATAAGCTTAAATAAGGTGAGCTGAGAGGGAAAGGGTTTTTATATGAGTAGTTATAAGAGGCATGCGAATAAATGCTTAGAGTCGAGCAGGTTATTTTCACATGCCGGATATACCTAAATATATTCAGTATGTCTGGATCGGTTCTAGTCAGGTAGGAGTTTAATCCGCTAAAATATTTGGAACGTAATCGTGCCACGTATACCAGTCCTCACGAGGCTGGTACATGTTTTGCCTCTCCTAGAATTTTTGGTGTGCGCCTTAATATGCAGATGGCTTTTCAGATACACCTTTTCATGCTTTTTCTGTACTTCAATATTTCATATTGAGAATGGGCTGTGAATCCGAACCCACCTTTATGTAATCACACACTTACTTCAACCATATCGCTATCACTTAGCTTTTTTCAAACTTTGTTAAGAAAATTTGCATCACATACAGATCTTTGAGGAGTGAACACAGAACATCTATACCATTGGAAATTCAACTCATTAAGGACATTGCAATAAACCGATCTGGTAGCACACATGACATGTGAGAAAAAAACACGCAATCTCCATTTACAATTTCTGACTTTCCCAATCAAGAAATAAAAAGCATTTCCTTCATTTCCTACAAAGTAAACCGCAGCACAATAAAAAAACAACTAAGAAATGTTTCTGAAAATGATTCATTTGAATAACTTTGAGCACTTAAAATGGAAGTAACAAGCCAAAAAAGATTCAACAACAATGAGCCGGCAACTGGCAACAATCCACAATTGGCAGTTTTGCGGTTACTTCCACACATTTATTTGTTTTTCCTCTTTTATGCCATGCGTTTATGCTTTTCTAATCTATAAGTGCATATGTATGTGTGTGTGTGCGTGTGTATTTCAAGTGATATCAGCAGAACTCGGCCAGGCAGCGCAAAGTCAGGCTTATCAATGCACAAAAAGGAAAGCAGAAAGTTGAACAAACCACTGACAATATTGGAGTATGAAATGGTTTGCTGTTGTCAGCTCGCTTGCTGAGTGTTGAGCATTCGAAGTCGTTGGTCGTAAGTTTGTTTTTGTGCTTTGTGACAGTGCATGAGATACGAGCAGAGATGGATATGTATGTATGTATGTACAGTAGGGTGGCGTAAAAGTGAAGGCTAAAAATCTGTTAATACAGTGATTTTATAAAATATTTTATTGAAGTGCAAAGATATACACCTCGCAGTAAAATCGTAACATATCAATATTTTCACTAATTTCGACTAATTTTCCTTTTTTTCTTCTTTTTTTATATTCACTACTTTCGTATAAAGTATAGCTCCATTTAAAAACTAAAACTCAATTTCCAAATTCTTTTTATTAGTTCCATTTATTTATTTTTTAATTCCAAAAATGCCATAAGTTTTTGATCCCAAGCCCACGGTTTTTAATTAGAATTTCTAGAAAAATATGTGGTACAGTGTGTCTCAGAAGAAAAGAACCGTTTTTTTTCGTGTAACTTCGAGACGTATTTCGTGCTGCTTTCTGCTGCGTCATAGTCCCACTCAAGGGCTAGGACACCAGTGCTAACTTAGGTTAGTGTCGTTCGAAACTTTCGCGTAAACGCAACCAAACCAAAATGAGTGAGAAGTACGCAACGCGTTTTGAGGCGGTATTTTTATCACGCATTCAAAAGGGCCGCGGCTGCAAAAGTGATTAAAAATCAAAAAGTTTGTTGTGATGTGGCATCAGCGGTATTGGGTGTAAAAAAATGTTGATGACTTTACCGAGGGCGGCTTGAAGCGAGTGACGACAAAAAAGTAGGACAAAGTGATCGTCCAACTTTTTAAGCGGGACTCTTCTGTGTGACCACGCCAAGGACGATCAGTTCTTGCTAAAAAGGGAATAGATGTGAGTATCAACACCATCGAAAATCGACTGAAGGGGGCGAACATATCCTACCGTCCCACATCGTCAAAACCACTGCTCTCAGAAAAACACATTGAAAAACAAGAAAATGGCGTTACAGTATTGGAATGGCCTTCCCGGTCCCCATACGTCAACCCTATTGAAAATGTGTGGGGATTTATGAAAACGCATCTTTCCGGAAGGCCAGTCCATGATTTAAAGCAACTCGTGCGTAAAGTTCGTAAAATCTAGTCCTGTTTGTCAACGAGCTACGCAGAGAAGCTGGTTCAAAGCATGCCGAGAAGACGCCACGCTATACTCGACAACGATGGGGACTACACGGCTTATTGAGCAATTACGACTCGTAGGTTTGTACATACTTTCATGTAAAAAAATTTTAAATATATAACTTTTATACTTCATGAATAATCGCGGTTCCTTTTTTCTGACACAGACTGTATATTCTTTTGCAGCATATTTAATTTAATTCTAATAAAGTGAAAGTTTCAAGTTACCAAAAATTATGTTGATCTGTTTAATTTTTTTCCTTGGTGGGGTAGCGCAATTAATACAAAGGGGGATCAGATTGGGATGTACTTTTCACAATGGGGTTTTTCAACAGATTACGCCTGACTACTGTCAAACGAAATATATAATTTTTTTCAGCATTCATTGACATTTCGCCTATGGTATTATATAGTATTATGAAATCCACGCTCCTCGCGCGCTCAGGCCAACTTGTGGTGTACTCGTACATAACCGTCCTACCGAACATACTAGTCGGCAAACCATTGGCATAATTTTTAATAATTTTGTATTATTGGATGGATACTCAACCGATTAGCCTGCGTACAGTCCGAAGTGGAAAGAAGGTTGCGGCTGTAAATGATAGTTTTGTCAAAATCCCGGATGAATCGATTCGGCGTCGATCTAAACAACTTTGCCTATTGTATGGCGCTACTTGTTGCATTTTACACAAAGATCTTAGTTTTAAAAGCATATAAAATAAAGCTAGTCCAAGATTTGAAGCCTGCCGATCTTCCAAAATGTCATAATTTTAGTCATTGGTCTCTTGAAAAACTCGAATAAGGTCCACATTTTGGGGCCCGAATTTTTTTCAGCGGCCTCACATTTTTGGCCTTATTTCCCATATTTGCAGGCTGATGGGCAATTCGAAGCCATTCAAAAACACCGTTCATATACATTGAAAACAACCGTTTGGTGGGGCCTATTGGCTGAAGAAATCATTGGCCTATGGAGCCATATATCTTCAAAAACGGGACTGGCGCCAGTGTAACAATGAATGGCGAACGCTATCGCACCATGATACATGATCTTTTTATGCCAAAAATTTAAATCCGTGATCTTCACAATATTTGGTTCCAACAAGACGGCCAACGGCGCTACTTGCCAGACAGCCCATGAAGCAATAGATTGACTGCGTCATCTTTTCAGTTAGTAATTTATCTATCTATCGTCTCGGACCAGTGGATTGTCCATCAAGATTGTGTAATATGACAACATTGGACTTTTATTTGTGGCCGAATGTAAAGTCTAAATGCCTTGAGGATCAAGCAGCTTTGATTGAGGTACTCTGCTATGTCTAGTGTCGAACGCTTTCTTGCTAACTCGTCTATTTTCGCATTACCCTCTATATGCCTGTGGCCAGGAACCCATATCAGAAACATTTGAGTCCAATGACCAAGCAAATTCTAGCTCCTCTCTGGACTGTGAAACTAGTTTGGATGAAATGGAGTTGGAGTCTATGGCCTTGACAGCCGCTTGAGTATCTGAAAAGATGACTACTCTTGAGTCCAGTTGCCTCGCCATAGTTTATCTCAAATCGGCCGGGCTCCTCCTCCTATTTGTGGCGTGCGTCTTGATGTTGTTTCACAAATGGAGGGATCTACAGTTTTGAGCCGACTCCGAACGGCAGATATTTTGTCGAGGAGGTTTTTGATGCAGAAATACACTCGGGGGTTTGCCTGCCGAGGGGCGACCGTTATTAGAAAAACTTTTTCTTCATATTGGTCTTTCCCCGCGATTCAAGCCTTCTCTCTGTGAATTGCGAATGGTAGTCACGCACAAACTAATAGCGACAGCAGAGGGGATAAAATTCGACTCTGTGGAGCTCTCCTGTTGACAGAGCGTTTAGCTGTGCTACTGCCTATCTCTCTCACAATGTTGTTTATCCAAACGTTGATACCTACATATATCCGTACCTATCGTGATAAAAGCCTGAGGAATGTAGCTTGTGTTAAAGTTGTTAAAGACACTCTCTATGTCAAAAAAGGCGAGAAGTCAGTACTTTTTGTATTCTATGCTTCTCTCTGTCGTACTCACAACTTCGTGAAGAGCTATATCTGTAGATTCTCCTTCGAGATAGGCATGTTGGGAGATGTTGAAATTGTAGTGTTTGTGATCTTCTCTCGGAGATATTCATCGAGCAATCTTTCAAGAGTTTTGAGTATAAAAGATCATAGGTTGATGGGTCTGAAGTCTTTCGCTGTATCATGATCCCGTCTACCAGCTTTGGGGATAAAAATCACCTAAGCGCTTTTCCAACTTTTTGAAATTTGCCCTAGCAAAAGACTTTTTTTGAAAAAGACCTCTAGCGATGGAGTCATTGTTTCTCGAGTATTCCACAGCATGGCAGGAAATATCCTATCCGGCCCGGCTGCTTTGTATGCTTCGGAGTTCTTCAGCGTCCATTGAATTATATCTGCGGTTGAAATGTGGTTGATTGTATTGGCAGACAAGTTGGACGATTGGGTTTTTTTGTTTGTTCTAAATATAATTTGTGTTACCTTGGAAGTGTGTCTTCATGGGATAATCTTATGTATCGGCCGAGGATTTTGTCCTTTCCCCGTTGTCTTTTCTCAAGAATGAAGGACAGGAGCGTTCCTTGGATAAAAGCTTTCCTAATCCAGCCGTATCTTTGGTTGATTCAGTGGATCTACAGAAATCTTTCCAAGCATCTGTCTGAGCTTCTCTGATTGCTTTCTTGTATTCCCTAAGACAACTTTTGTAGGGTTGAAATTGCTTGTATTTGGAGCAGATGTTGAGGATGTCTCTTTCCGCTTTCCTAAGTTGACTTAAATCTTCATTCCGCTAGATGAGATAAGACGTTTTGCCGTACGTGACAGGACATGAAACTTCAAATCCTTTCGTTAGCGAAACTTCGAAAGTACTAACTTGCTTATCTTAGTCTTTATTTGTCGTTATCGTTTTATTGATATGCTGGGCTACTCTGCTGAATATGAATATGCCACTTTGGTCTTCTTTGGTTTCTATGTAATAGAGTACAATAAATATTTTTTTTTGCATGGTTAGATTAGGGTGGTTTGGCCTAGGGTATTGTCTTGCTTAAATGAAAAATAAATCTATTCTTCTACAATAATTCGCTAGTAGTTTACTGTGGCACTGGATTCTCTGAAATATATATAATTTTGATTACGCATTTTTCCAATGAATTGTACTCAAAGCCTGCGAATGAGTTGAACTTATCCAATTTCGATTTCCATTACCGCAACCAAATCCACGCTGGGCCAGCAAGTAAAATACAACAAACGAACAAATCAAAGAAAATCGTCCAAATTGTTTTAAGGCATCTGATTTACATATATATTTGGTGCAAGTACATGTCAATGACACTCAATGAGAAGAGAAAAGAAAAAAACGGGTAGATAAAGTTTTTGCGGCTGTCGTGAATTTCGATGAAAACGGCAAAAGTCGGTTTAGGCTGTAAAATGAAAAAATGCATGTGAAGAATGTTGTAGAAGGAATAGATTTTGTATCAATGAAAAATATAAAGAAAAGTTTGCAAAAAAACCTAATCTGCGTGGCGAAGTCTGTAAATGCCAGTTAGATGACAAATGTCAACACGCCCACGTGCAAGCACAAAGAAATGGTCTGCTTATGTGAACATATGTATGCGTATATGTATGAGTGTACGTATGTATGTGTGTGTGTATGTATGTGCATGAATTTGTTACTCGTAAAACACATTTAATGTAGTATAAAGCGTTGTTTCTAAGAGTAATTGCGCTACTGATAGGGATTGAATGATGACTCGTACAAACGAGCTTACAAAAATTTAGTACCAGTTGAGTGGTGAGGATTCTACAGCTTGGCTGCTAGTATTATACCGAAATATTTTGCTTGTTAAATATATCGGTTACACAATTCCGACCTGCGTGCGATAGACTTAGACACTCAGTAGTAACATATGTCCACTCAACATTGAGAATTATTTCTGGCGTAAGCCATTTGAAAACAAACAATTGAATTAAAAAACATTTTTTTTTATTTAAAAATTGGAAAAGTAATGAATTACAATCATAATGAATTAAAAAGCATTAGGGGAATTAAAAATTATACATATCATTTATTACATATCAAAAATACATTTAGAATACACTCAATAGGCCACTGTCTTCGATTTTTAGAAGACTACAGGGTGGCCCATGTTCGACGGACCCATCTGGCAACCCTATATCTTTTGACAGAGACGTCAGATCGCTTGATGACATACCGCGTTGGAAGCGTCAGTCCAAACAGATTTTTATCATGGAACAGTACACGCCACGCGAGCGCTCCCAAATTGTTGAAATTTACATTTAACAAAAGAAGTCAAAAGAAGAAGAAAAAGAAGAAGAACAAAATCATCTTGTCCGATGAGCCTCATTCTTATTGAATGGCACGGTCAACAAGCAAAATTGCCGTATTTACGCCACTGAAAATCCTCACGAAATTCAAGAGGTACCTCTCTACGACGACAAAGTCCCTGTTTGGTGCGGCGTTAGTGCGAAAACGATTATTGGGCCGTTTTTCTTCGAAAATGAAGATGGTCAAACTGTTACCGTCAATCAGGAGCGTGATCGCGATATGATAACCACTTTTGTGATGCCAATTATTTGTCGAAAGCGTATGAGGCAGTTCTGGTTTCAACAAGACGGCGCTCCGCCACATACAGCTCGCGCCACAATCGATTTTTGGAAGAAATTGTTTCCTCGTCGTTTGATGTCGAAAAATGACCGCGTTCGCCCGATTTAATGCCACCTGACTTCTTCTTGGGGGATATTTAAGCCAAAGACCATAGAAGAGCTCAAGAACAACATCCGTGAGGAAATAGCTGCTATTCCAGCCGAAATGTTAGCTAAAACTATGGAAAGTGCTGCAAAACGGGCACAACACGCCGTACAGGCTCAAGGCGACCATTTGAGAGATATGATATCCAAAAAGTGATGTCAACAAATCTACTTGAACCAAATAAAATGATGACGATAATCAACATCAAAAAAATTGTACTTTTCTTTGATTTAAAAAAAACACATGGGTCCATGGAATATGGGAGCGAATGTCCCGATTTAAGTTTTGAACGGTGCTTATATCGATTTCTTTCAACTTTCGCTTTATTCGATTGATCAACTGTTGCTCGTTTCTCGTCCTCCCAGCCCCTTTCGTACACCATCCTCTTGACAACTGCCCAGAAATTTTCTATTGGACGTACCTGTGGCACATTTGGAGGATTGTCCTTTTTTGGCACAAATGGTATTTTTTGCTCAGTTAACTAATCCAATGTTTATTTTTTTAATCATAACAGCTTGCAAGGTCTCGCCAAAATATGATTACGTTGCTATTGTGATATTTATCGATAAATTTCTTTAGTTTTGGCAAGCATTGACTGATATAAATGTCAGCATTGATCGCTTTCGTATTGTTTTTGGGAATCAATGGTTCTGAAACACCTTTCGAAGAAATGGCCACCCACACTAGCACCTTTAGCTCAAATTTTGATGTTCTCAGATATCTAACATCGTTTGCTGTTGTTTCGTTGTTGTCAGTGTAAAAACCGTCGTTGGCACTCAATTCATGATGAGCAAATGTGAAGTACGATACGATTGTCACACAGCTAACGAAACAATGGCTCTTTTGCGCGAAAAATTTGATGGCCGAATAATCTCACGTCGCGGCGATGTCAATTGGCCGCCAAGTTCATGTGATTTGACACCGTTGGACTTCTTTCTTTGGGGTTATTTCAAAGAAAAGGTGTACGTCGATAAGCCAGCAACCATTCAAGAGCTAAAATATGAGATAATTCGGCACATTAACGGCATAGAACCTCAATTATGCCTCAGCGTCATCGAAAATTTAGTCCATCGGATGGAGGTGTGCCGATTGGCCGATATTTTGTTTTATACGTAATTTAACTATACCAATATTATCATAATAAAGAGAAATAATAATTTTTTCTAAAGAAAATTATATTTTATTCAAAATTAACACCGGCCCTTGAAACTTAACCACCCTCTCTAAATAATTGCCTGAAGTTAGTCTTCGTGGACGTATGTTAGATACCTCCAGAACGAGCTGTTCAAGGGATTCAATATCTTCTTAGACCTCACATTTTACTTTTTTTTTCTTTTTTTGTTATTCGGAGGCAAAAAGAATCCATTAGGTACAAAATCATGGCTATATCGATCTTTTGAGCCGAACTCTCTTGTGAGAGCCAATACGTGAGACCTCGCATTGCCTTGGTGAAGGATGATTCGTTTTTGGTGGTTGGTTTAGCTTAATTTTTCGAAAACTTCTTTCAAGCAAATGATTGTGTACTACTCAGAATTGACTACTTTAAGCGGTTAGGGGAAGTCAAGAGGCCCAAAAAAATGATGATTTCAATAATTTGTTTTTGCTAGTCAGTTGCCCTTGCTATTCTCCTGTTCACTCCCAACCAGGGAAGAATGAAAGACAAATCTTACCGAAATCGATGGCCCTCTGACTATATATACAGATGGTTCAAAACAAGACGGCAAAGTGGGATTTGGAATCTTTTCCAATTCCCCTCACATCAATCTATCATTTAAATTACCCGACTACTGTAGTGTATTCCAAGCGGAAAAATGCGCTAACTGGTATGCTGCGAAAACTCTCTTAGAAAATAGAATATCATTAGAGGATATCCGCTTTTTCACCGACAGTGAGCACTCAGCTCCTCTTATACCCACTCAGATGTGGTTCGATCCTGTCTCTTATCTCTTAACGAGATAAGTGTTCAGAATTCTGTCCAAGTTATCTGGATACCGGGTCACAGTGGATTCGAAGGTAACTGCAAAGCTGATGAGCTCGCAAGAGCTGGAGCTGCGCAATCAAATATTAGTAACTTACCCACAATCCACATTCCGCTCTCAACATGTAAATTGCTCATTGATCGAGAATTTCACAGCATTGCTGATCGGAGGTGGCGAGTGGAAACTACTTGCGTTACGACCAGACAAATCTGGCCATCTTACAATCTGAAACAGACAAAAACCCTTATAAGTCCTTCGAAACACGAACTAATGCATATAATATCTCTTATCACCGGCCACTGCCTTTTGTTTTGGGCACTCGTGCGCGTCGGCTCGGGGTTCCTTAAAACGACCTGTTCAGATACTCAGATACTGCGAGGACGAAGATGAGGAAGTATCGAGCAGACATTTGATGTGCAGTTGTCCCGGCCTAGCCAGAAGTCGACTCGCTCTTCGAGGCTCTCCAACAATTGACAATCTTTCAGTACTCTCGGACCTGAAAATCGAATCTCTCATTAAATTCTCGAAACGAATTAATATCTTTGACCAAAATCTACAATAAAAATCTCGGTTAGGTGGGGAAATCATATAATATAATGAGCTCTAGGGCAGCACAACGGTCCCAACTTGCGGTCTATGTGGCACTCCGATGCGGGGTCACCCTTAAACCAACCAACCAGTTGTTTTGTTTTACAAAAATAAAAACATAGCATTAATACATCACGTTTTGACTTGACTTTAATTTAAAAAAAAAAAATTAATAATTTTAAAAGTCTGTGTGGAGCCCGTTTCTCCAGAAGTTCCTTGCGCTGATCACCACAAGTTCTTGGATATTCATCTAAACTCAATCGGACAAGAGAAATTAGTTTTTTTAATAGATAATCTTGAGCCTGAACGAAGCTTTTTTTCAAGATTGGCAATATGGCCGCCTCAGGAAAAAAGCCTCAGATTTTCGAGAAAAAACCCGAAAATTAATTGCTTAAAAAATTGGAAATTTTTGAAAAAATAATCTTTCGATCAGCCACGAGTTTTTTATGTTTTTTAAAAGCAGCACACATTTTATTGAAATCTACCAAGCGGTTTTTAAGTTACAGTGTTCACCATTTCAAAAAACATAGTTTTGAGAAAAATGCATATTAAGTTTTGCTATCGAGCTCTGGAGCGCCCGAGTGCCCTTTGTTAATTGTTGAATAACTCGAAAAGTATTTATCGGATTCACTTCAAATTTTCACACAATATTTTTAAGATATTATACTTCAAGAACATGAAACCCAATTAATGAAAAGAATCCAAGTTTTGAAAATTCTGACTACCCCTAACACCTTAAATTTCTCTAGTGGCACAGATGCGACAGGACCAGATTTTGCGACAAAACAGATGACTTTTTACCCAATTTTTGTAGGACTAAGCTCGGTTTGGTACACCCATATTGACGATTGCTGCTTTGTTTTCAGCTCGTATGCAGAAATTCAAGATTCGCTACCTGTGACGGTACCACAAACGTACCTTGAACCACTACGGCTGAGTTTTTTCAACATTTCTTTACACTAATCAAAACGAGTACTTTTTTGGGCAATAGTCAAATTATGCAGTACCCAACGAGAACAAATCTTCTGGACGATCAAATGTTCATGCAATATTGAATGCATGCTTATGCCACTAATACTCGAGGATGCCTCTATCTTGCGATATGGCACAGGAGGATCTTCCGTTACCATTTTTTGTACAGCATCGATTGTTTCTGGCCCATCGATTGTTTTGGGACGGCCTTCACGAAATGAATCCTACTAAGAACAACGACCCCGTTGGTAATCATTCTACCACACGTTTCTCAGTGGCTAAGTGTGATGCTTGCAAGCAAAGAATCGAAGTAAGTTCATCAGTGCACTTCTATCTCAATAATTTATTTTGAAAATAATAAATCATAGCACGAACATTTTAACGATTTAATTCCACGCTTTGGGCGAGATGAATTTTTTAACTCACAGCAAAGCGAGCAAATTAAGCCCATAAGTGAAAATGTTATATGTAAGTTTATTCAAAAAAAAACAACACTTTTGGATCAAAACAACATTAAAGGTAATCCTCGTATCATTAATACTGCACAAGTTTTAGTTTTTATTATTTCATTTTCAGACAATATTTTTTTTACTCAATATATTCCTATGTATGCGTGAGTGTGTGTGGAAAAGGATAAATTTGCGCATACAAATTTTGTAAACACAATTTGATAAAGAATCCCTAAGCTATCAATTTTCTTTATTTTCAGCCAGACGCATTAGGTAAATTTTCTATAAATTTCTCATGGCGAAATCAGAAACATTTGCCAGACTGAACAAATTACGACAATAAATAAAAAAACAGAGGCCAAACAAATTTCACAGCCTCGCTACAAAGTTCAAATTTTCAATAAAAGTTAACAAATCACACACACATACGCACACTTATACATAACACATACAAGTATGTACACGCACACATGTCATGCATGGAAGAAGCCGTTCATCGTATTGCAGCATTACCCAAACAAATTGAAAAATTATACTTTTTCGTAACAACCATAATTTTCAATCATTATTGTGGCAAGTCTTGTCCTTTTGTGTCCACTGCTTTCACATGTACGTACAGTCTTGTGCAAAAAGTCAGCTACTTTTTGTCTAGTAGCTCGAACTCATGAAAGCTGAGCCAAATTTGACAGTCGATATGATAGCTCAGAGGAACATCACATGGAACAGTTCACAGGCACCTGGTTCAATTGGTAAAGGTTTCAAAGCTAGGAAAATGGATTCCGCATAAGCTTTCCGTCGCCAACCTTCAGCAGAGCGTGAACGTCTGTTCCCAGCTGCTGTAACGGCTTGAAAATGAAAGTTTTTTTAACTGTATCGTTACTGGTGATGAAATATGTCCTTTACAATAATTCTGTTCGCAAACGCCAATTGTTAGATAAAGATGAAACACCAGAACCGACCCGTAGAGATGGCCTTCACCCCAAGAAGATTCTCCTGTCCATTTGTTGGGATATGGCCGGTATTGTTTATCATGAACTTCTGTAACCAAACCAGACGATAACTGCTGATTATTATTCCCATCAGCTATCAAACCTGAATGAGACACTTAACAAAAATTTTACCGTCTTTAGTGCATAGTCGCAAAGTTTTGTTTCACCACGACAACGCAAGACTTCATACCGCAAGGCAAACATTAGGCAAGCTGAACGAGCTCGAATGGGAGCTAATGCTGCATCCACCATACTCTCCGGATATTGCACCTTGTGATTATCACCTTTTCCGTGGACTTCAATCCCATATGAGTAACAAGAACTGCTCCTCAAAAGAAGCTATAAAAAGGGATATCGAAGCGCATTTTGGCTCCAAGGACAAACAAATTTTTGAGCAGGGAATTAAACATTTTCCTAATCGTTGGGAAGACATTGTAAATAATGAAGGAAAATATAATAATCATTAATAAATACTTTAAACATCTTTTTTATTAATTTCAAAACCACCTTTAAAAAACGCACCAACTTATGGACTGACCGATAATTTAATGATTGAAACGCCATTTTTTCAAAATGTTAGGTAAAATATTTTAAACGAATGGGGTTGTCGCTTGTCTAAAAAGTTTGTGAATTAAGTTCATAAGTGAATAAAAACATTTAGCGAACAAAATAATTGGTCTAGAAGTAAAATTTTGAAGAAGGTCGTCACCTATCTAAAAAATTTAAGGAGTTAGGGGTAGTCAAAGGCCCGAAAAAATTATGATTTTCTATAATTTTTGTTTTTTGCTAGTCGATTTCCTTATTTTACAAAAATAAAAATATAGCATTAATAAATCAAGTGAAATCTACCAAGCGGTTTTTAAGTTACAGTGATAGCCAGTCCAAAAAACATAGTTTTGAGAAAAAAGCATTTAAAGTTTTGCTATCGAGTTCCGGAGCGTCCGAGCGCCCTTTGTTAATTGTTGAATAACTCGAAAAGTATTTATCGGATTCACTTAAAATTTTCACGCAATATTTTTAAGATATCATACTTTAAGAAAATGCAAAAAAATACAATTTTTTGAGAATTCTGACTAACCCTAACCCCTTCATTAAGTATATGCCTAATTTCAGTAATTTCTGCGATATTTGTGTTTGTTTTTAATGCAATTGCAACTAAATAGAAAACAAAGAACAAATTATTTCATCAAATATTGTTTTTAAGTAAGTTTTGTAGAGTTTTCAGTAACACCTAAGCAGCATTTTTTGAGCTTCTTAAAAATATTGAAGTAACTTTCCTTACTGATTTTAGCCGATGAATTGACCAACTGCGTATCAGTATTTACTCCACAGGGAAATGAGCCAATAATCGGAATCAGAAAAGGTTTGAACGTCCATAGGTCATTGGAGAAACCAATGAAGAACACGCTCTTGAGTTCGCCAAATATTCTTCAAATGTTTTCGCATCTTTTTCCAGTCACAATATAGAAGAAGACCACCTAATACACAAATTTCGCTCCGTCCCGTTCCAAATGGACTTACCGATACCACAACACACCTGGAAAGAGATGCAGTACACTGCAAGTAAAATCAGATTGGATGTAATAATGCATCTAAAAAAAAGTGCGTGTAGTGTAGTACACATAACAGAAATGAAACTTTCAAGGCAGAAAAGAAAGAGGGAGAGACCCGAGAGAATATAAGAGAGAGAGAGAAAGAATATATATCTAAATAAACTCACAACATTTGCAGAGAATATAAAGAGACAAAATTTACAAAAAGCGGATAAGGGTCGACCGTTGTAGGTAAACGCCGGGCAGAAGCCGTGGCAACAAAACGCACTACTCCGAGCGTTTATCACCCGAACAAACCCAATATAATGAAAATAAATAAATAAGTTTATTTTAAACTGACCAGGTCTTGTGGCGTTTTGCCCTTAAGCCTTCTTCTCCATTTATTTGTGTCGGCAAGGAGGCCTCATAAACACAGCAAGGTGGCCTCATAAGCTAGTTATTCAGTCTCTCTTTATGAGAATGTGCTATCCTTTTTTCTGTATCTGGAACTGAATCAAGAGTGCGGTCATGTTCAGATTAGAGCTACAAATATACCAAGAAGCACCAACGGCACATTTTGGCACTTTATTCTGAAACCTTGGAATTAGATGACTGGTACTTTGGCTGGCACATTCCCATATCTCAGCGCGGTAAGTTCACACGGGTTTTAGTATTTGCTTGTACAAAAGTATCTCGTGTCGGCTAAATAGTGGATTTTCAAATAACAGGTGTTACATTTGAATGGATTGCGCTATCGAGAGATGATTAACGACTTTTTATGGCCGGAATTGGATGGTTTTGATCTGGACAACCATGTTTTCTCTCGAAGAGGTGATCACAGTTAGCCACCGAGATCTTGTGATTTAACACCTTGTGACTTTTCTCTTTGGGGCCACGTGAAAGAGAAGGTCTACGCCAACATCCCAGGGACGATTCAAGACCTCAAAGATGGAATTCCTGAGGCTATCGAGGACATAGGGCAGCCACTTTGCAATTCGTTTATAGAAAATTTCATGAAAAGGATATGGTCCTGTAAGCGTGGTCGTGGTGGTCATTTCCCTGATGTTATTTTCCACTATTAACGGCATACCTTCCTCTTTATAATGAAATAAACATCCGATCATTTATATTAAAAAATTGCATTTTTCTTTGAATATCAAAATAACACCTCTGTTTGGAAAACCCTTTTATATATGTGTATTCGTACTAACAAATTCATGTGAAAAATTTCGATAATATTTTGTAGTATTTTAGTAAATTTAAAGTGGAGCAATCGCTCATCTACACACATACACATACGAATATATATATGCGCACATGTATGTGTAAGATTAAGTGCTTGTGAACCCATACATACCTATGTTCATATACATATATTTGCAGCTAAACCCAGTAGTGCAATGGAGAACAAGAAAAATGACCACCCATCGCATAGATTAATTCAAATGTTATTCATTTTTACAACAACACACAAAGAAAATTATAACGAAGTGTTGCCCGAGCATGATAAGAATTCACTTGAATGCAATCCATCTACATAAATTTATATTTTTCTTCTTCCATTTTAGATGATTTGGCTTTTGACCATCAATAACCACAACGCATTTTATAGCAGTTTATGTGATTTATGATTGCTGACTTGGCCAACCGATTCTCGATTGGTGAAAATATATGCATACATACATATGCATGTTCACATATGTGTGTATACATGCTCACATAAAATTTTATAATAGAAAAATGGCATGGCAAATATTGCTGCCAACTGTTCGAAAGCTTTCAACTCAACTTGCCACCCGGTTGATTGATTCTAATGAAATATGTGGCAAAGAAAATTAAACCATATATTTTCCTATGATTGGCTTTAATTAATGCTATTTATAGTTTCGGTTCTGTGGCCAATTTGCAAAATATGTATTAGGGTGCTTCAAAAAGTCAGTGTAAAATGAAAAATGACTTATTTGTTTGGGGTAAACCCTTTTCATTTTTCGCCATTAGTCTCTTTTAAGGCTTATACACTTCGTTCTACTCTCTCTAGTTTGTTGATCGCCTCCACTAATAGAATTTGGTGAAGTCTGGAAAACAGACATTCGTTTCTGGTATCATCTCCTCCTTTAAATAAAATCATTTTCCGCCAGCCATTGCTTTAAGGGGATATATACCTTGTGATGGACTAAAAAATCGAAAATTTTGTATGGCATATTCTAAAAATACATCATCTTAAAAATATAAATTCAAAAAGTCATTAAGATCGGAGCACTAAAACGAAAGTTACAGGCCGTGGAAGCGCGCGACCTGCATAAAAATTATCCATAAATGCAGTGCATGCAAAACTTTGGACGCGACTATCTCGAAGTCGTGTTTTTTGAAAATTATCGTCACGGTGATCATTATTTATCAAAAACTATTTGACCGATTTGCATAAACTTTTTTTTTAATTATTCGAAGTTACAACTTCGTTAATCTGAATGGTTCACTTTTTTTATAAATATTTCCACAGTTCGCTGGAATTAATAATAAAATAATTTTAATTTTTCAACCCCTCAAAAATGGTTTTTTTGATGCAAAGCGGTTTTAATATCCAAAAAAAATTTTTTTGGGTAAAAAAGCCGTTCAGATTCACTAAAAAACATTTTTCTACAATAATCATTTAATTTTTTTGATTTCAGTTGAGCTGCTCATGCGCTGCCGTGATCACCGCAAGCCTCTTCTAAAAAACGACGTTTCGGGGGAGGGGCAATATCAACAATAAATAAAATCATTTTTTAAAATAAAAACACCAAAATGTATTCTTCGAGAGTTACCCTTCAGTAAGATATTATGCCTCATTTGAATAAAAGTTCTAAAACATATTTAAAAAAAATTATAACAATCGTCCATTTTTTCGGGCTCACAAGGTATATAACCTCTTAAGGGACCCTAGAGCTCGAAAATTTAGGGTATTTTGAGGATTTTTTTACAATAAAAAGAATTAAAAACGATATTTAAAATTTTTAGCCTTATTATTTTAATTCTTTTACATACAAAAAGGAAAAAAAATTAAAAAAAAAAATGATTCAAAAAAAAATTTTCAAATAAAACTAAAAAAAAAACTTGAAAAAAAAATTGGAAAAAAAAAATAAAAATAAAAAAAAATTTCAAAAAAAAAAATTGGAAAAATAATTTTGAAAAAAAAAAAATTAAGAAAAATTTTTGTTTGTTTAGTTTTAATAATTTGAAAATTGGTACTGGACGGTGTTGTCCATTTTGGCTCTTCTATTTATGTGAAACACAAAAATCAAAAAAAAATGTTATTCAGTATGACTGTAGCTATGTCCCGCTACTAGAGTAAAAAAATAGAAAAAAGTTGAAAATATGACGCGGTTTTGAATATGGAACTCTAAAAATCGGGTTTTTTTCAGTTTTTTAAGCAAAAAAAATACGAAATAAGTGAAATTATAATAAAATTCTAGTACGGGTGATAGCCATTGATGTTGGGAATAACATATTGAAGTTTCAGACAATTCGGTTGCATAGTTTTTTTTTTCTGACAACACCAGGCCGAAAAAAGTAGTTTTGAGATAATTGAGTTTAAAGTTTTGATATGGATATTTTCCACTGATGCCGCCCCGCGAGGAGTCTGACTCTACCTGCTAGAACGGCTGTAAAATCGAAAATACCGGGAATATCGTTACAAAACAAAAACTCCTGTAAGGAGGAACTCAAACGTCTCAAATGTGCAGGAAACATTTTCCTTATCTGGATTCCTGGGCATAGGAATATAGAGACAGACATCGGTGTCCCCTTGACCGTTGTTAAAGGGAAACGGCCCAATTTGTTTATAAAAGAATCGCAACACAGTATGAGGTCTATCTCATCGTGTGCTATTTCGAAAATACTATAGCCACAATATGATAGAAACAGAATGCTTAAGGTGGTGGGAGTCCCCCGCCATTCAATTCCCAAACTCATTGCGGTGTTCACTGATCACTGAGTGATCGGTACTCATGTGGAGAAGCTTGGCAGCTAGGCGCTTGAGATTTCTTAGCGTGTCCGTTGGAGATGGCTTGCAGAAATTCTCCAGCCTAGATCTCTTTTTACTCCTCCACTACACCAACAGGTAAGGTTTTCAGCGGAAAAAAACACTATTTTTGGGAATTTTTTTTTTTTTAAATATGTGTTGAGCAAATTTATTAAAACCTTTTGAACATTATTAACTATACTTTTAACTATATTCTGCAATTTTTTCATGAGGAAAACCTTAAAAATAAGCCAGTGACAGACCATGTCCGGGAACGTCTTGAAAAAAAACATTTTGCAGTGATCACTGTATCTCGGTCGGAAATTATCTGAAACAAAACCTATTCAAATTTAGTCAAAGTATCATTAAATCTTCCCCCCAACGTTGTTAGTTAGTTTAATATTTTGCAAAGGATTTTTTAAACTCCATATCAACTACTGCCTTCTCCAATTTAAGGCACATTAAACAAATAGTAGCAGCAGGCCTACCTGGTGGTAGCAGCAAAACAGGAAGGTCTTATCTGTTTTGGAAAGATGAAGTGGAGAAGGACTTAGCTTCACTTGGAACGTCCAACTGGCGTGGGTTAGCACAAGAAAGAAATGACTGGCGCGCTGTGTTAAACTCGTTCGAAATCCCGTAAGCGGCTATCGTGTAAATCAAAAAGAAGAAGAAGAATAGAACAGCAAAAACAACAAAAGCAATTTATAATGAAAGGGTTTTCCAATCAGAGGTGTTATTTTGATATTCAAAGATGCTATTTTTTAATATAAATCATCGGACGTTTATTTCATTATAAAGAGGAAGGTATGCCGTTAATAGTGGAAATAACATCAGGCAAATGCCAACCACGACCATGCTTACAGGACGATATCCTTTTCATGAAATTTTTCATAACCGAATTGCAAAGTGGCTGCCCTATGTCCTCGATATCCTCACGAATTTCATCTTTGAGGTCTTGAATCGACCCTGAGCTGTTGACGTAGACCTTCTCTTTCACGTGGCCTCAAAGAAAAAAGTCACAAGGTGTTAAATCACAAGATCCCGGTGGCCAATTGTGATCACCTCTTCGAGAGATAATACGGGGCGGAAACTTTACCCGTAAAATATCAATGGCCTCGTTGCTTGTGTGACACGTAGCGCCGTCTTGTTGAAAATAAACGTTGTCCAGATCAATATCCCCCAATTACGGTCATAAAAAATCGGTAATCATCTCTAATCTAATCTAATCAGGTGTTATACCTGTTATTGGAAAACCCTTTATTTCGATTTTGCTGTAGGTCTCTAAAACATTGACAATTTATAGTAATTTAAACAAAATCTGGTATTTTCGGTATCAAATAAACAGGAAAAATTAAATCAGCAGCTACCTGATACTACCTGTTCGTAGTGCCTTACTCCAATTGTTCCTTGGTGGTATTTTGAATAAAAAAAAAATTAAATTTCAGCAAATTACTCGAAATTAATCCCGAAATTGGTCCCGAATTCATTTCCAAAATTCATCCTGAAATTAGTCCCGAAATGTATCGAAAGTAGTCCCGAAAGCAATACCGAAATTTGTCCCGAAATCCCGCGACTACATTACGAGTTTTGCAAAATCTCAATATCAACTATAATTACTAATACTGCCATACCTAAAACACATATACGCCTACCTACGCATAAGTTTATGAAAAGTGCCTGCAAATCCCGCCCAAAAAGCTTAAAATAAATAAATATTAAAATCTGCGAAGTTTTCTCAGCAAAAATTGTGTGTTGCAGGAGGCCAAATTCAAGCTTTGCCCACAAATAAAATAATTATCCTGTACGATACATTGCAATAACATCGACATGGCAACGAAATTAGCAGAAATTAATATAAAAACTGCTATCAGATTTTCCAATACCATTTCCATTTTACCGCACATTAGAACATTCTTGTAAATGTTTGTGACAGTACATTTCTGCTTATTTATCAATAAATCACTTAATGTGCACTCTCGCTGACCGATCAGCTACGCAAACAATCAATTAAATTCTAAAAATCACCGCCAATCAGACTCAACATGCAATCGCGCTCGTAGCAACAGCCATGAACATATGGATACACTACATACACACATACACACCCACACATACACTTAAGTACCTTACCTACATGAAATGTTACACACTCGTAGTACGTACTTATTAATTCCAGAGAAAAACTCGTGTAAATGCCAAAAAATTAAATTAATTGAACGAACAAGAACGAACAACGAATGACAGCCCAAGTGAACTGTACCAGAAATGACAACACGATTGGCAATTAATCAAAACATGTATTCGAAGTTGACAAATAAACCAACAAGCATGAAAAAAAAATCATCCAAAACACCATCAAATGTCTGCCGAATTAGGCGACATGTCTGACATTCCCAATGAGCCACTTGGGTACAATTCGCTTGGCAGCGCAACCCTGATCAACCCACAACTAACATTTATTGACATTTTTATGGTGCATGAGTTCGCCAAGCCGCTGACTCTGGAAATACACAACATACACACATACCAGCACTCCTCATTGCGCTTGTGTGGGTGTCTAATATACGCTGGTTTTAAGTAAATGTTGTTAGTCACCTCTTGGTGTGGGAAGACCTTTGAACCATTGGCTTCTAGAACGAACTGTTAACAATTAATTGGTATTCTTGGAATGATATAATGGCCTGTATAGTACAAATAGTGAATGTATAATAAATCGTGCCAAGACATCTACACGAAAAACAGATTAGCCGCTGAGGAAGAGAAGAAACTGGCCACCGGCTAGCGATTTCATAAGTAATTTCCTTAAGTAAACGCAGACAAACAAAAATCTCACCTTATGCCATTTACTTGCGAATATTTCCTATGCGACGCATGGCCATACTTAATAACATACCTTTGCGCGCTTATGCGAAGACGAACGTCATTGATTAAAGAAATTTGTATGTGGCGCAAATTAAACGTAGATACCAAGAAATAGTGGTATGGTAATCTTGGATAAGAAGCTGACTTGGGAGACACACTTTTCACTGAAGGTAAATCGCATGTTAAGAAT
This sequence comes from Anastrepha fraterculus, assembly GCA_037575425.1. Classification (NCBI taxonomy): domain Eukaryota; kingdom Metazoa; phylum Arthropoda; class Insecta; order Diptera; family Tephritidae; genus Anastrepha; species Anastrepha fraterculus. Next base: position 91,820 of record JAYXIM010030912.1, read on the forward strand.
TTTTCTGCAATGCCGTAGAGCCTTTGGTACAACCTGGGATCTGAAGCCTGCTGTGGTCCCATGGATATACATACCACTTATCAGATCAATCATCACTTACGTCTCTGTGGTCTGATCGCGACGGACGATGGTTAAGTCCACACTCCGGGAACTATACAGGCTGCAAAGGAGTGTATATTTATGCATTACGGGTGCCATGCACAAACAACCTCCGGCGATGCTCTAAATGCTAAGCTTAATTTGCTCCCCTTGGATCTTAAGATAAACAGGAAGCAATAAAAGCAATGTGCATACTCCATAAATATGGTTTCTGGCACGAAGATCGAACTTCGGGACCCAGAGAAATCTTTAAGTTGCTATCGGAGCAGTATCCACTGTTTTTGGCACCTAAAGACGACCTGATACCCAGAGTTTCATTTGGAAGGAAATTTCATGTCAGCTCACGCAATGGAGCAATCCAGAATGCATTCTGGAGGTTTGACGGATATTTTCTTTACCGATGGGTCCAAGAATAAAATAGGGTCTGGAGCCGGATGGTACTTAAACGATAGTAATAATTATCACTATGCTATGGGGGAAATGGCAACTGTTTTCCAAACGGAAGTTTTTGCCATCCTGAAAGTAGCCGAATGGATAATCGAGTGGAGATGGAGCGGCAAACAGATTGGAGTTTTCAGTGACAGTTAGGCTTCACTGAGGGCCCTGAAGAACGCGAAGCAAACCTCAAAGATTGTTCAAGAATGTAAGAAGAAGCTTAATTCTGTCGCAAGACAAAACAGGCTAGTACTTATATGGGTTCCGGGACACTCCGGAGTTCAAGGAAACGAAATTGCCGATGAATTGGCCAACCTTGGATCAGAAGTGCCGCCACAAGGGCCAGAGCCAATTATGAGAATCTGTTTCTCAAGAATCAGGAATTGGATCAGCGATTATGTGCCCAATTACGGTCCAGTCTAGAGCGCTGCAGAACTGCGTAGTGTTTTGTGACAAACAGAAAACTGTCAAACTTCTAAAACTTGGAAGCAAAGACGTTCAGTTGATGGTCGCTATCAATTCAGGACACAACCCATGGGGTCAGCATATGACTACCATTGGAATCATTGAAGGCCCGATCTGCCTGTCTTGCTTGGAAGAGGCGGATAGCACTGAGCACTTTCTCTGTGAATGTCCTTTGTTAAAGCAGGGATACAAGTTTTGAGTTCCGATGTCGTGAGATTGAGGAATATTCATTCTCGAAAAGTGGAGGATATTTACAGACTTGCCAAAGAATTTGGACATTTCTCACAGGACTAACTATCTCTATCTCTGTCTCTATTCTTTCCTATCTCTTTCTCTGATACTTTTCTCCTTCCCTCCTTGACTATCAACCCCCTTTCCAGAGCTTTAAATACAATGGCTCAACCTTTTCAAATTTCAATTTAAATTTCGTCCTCACAAGATATCATTTTAACTATCCTTCCACATAAAACTAATTTGTGTAGGGGGAAAAAGGCCAGAAGTGCAAAAAAACAAGAACGCAAAATTCTAACTCAACTAAATTTTTCTGCCGGTTATTTTATCGAAATTTTATGCGTCACGTTATTGCATACCCGTTTTCTACAAATTCAGCTTAGAAGCTTTAGTAAAGTTTAAACGCTGTAAATCATTAAACTCGTTATCAGTCGGCTTCAAAAAATCGATTTTTTTGTTTTTACTGCAATCGATAGATATATTATAGGAGAATATGCTCTCAAAATTTTATAGCGGAATTCAAAGTGATTTCGGAGTTACAGTCCTGTGTACCGTCCCTCGTGTGAGTATACTGTCTACCTTCTGAAAACTTTGAAACACGTTTTCTCAAAACAATGTTTTTGAAAATGGCGTGTAAGATTTAAAAAAAAACGACGAAAGTTATCGTTTCAAAGCGGTAATCTATATAAAGATAATTAAAATGCGCAACTAATTAACTAACAAAATACAAAAAAAAATTAATTTTTTATTTTTCAAAAAAACAAAAAATAGCGAAAAAAGCCCCTTTTTGCAATAATTAATTGTGTGTTAATTTTTTCATATTTTTATACAAGAGTAGTCTATTATATATGCGGTAAAGCCTTCTGAATGAGACAATATATTTCTTTTGTGGCTTAGGTGAAAACTACGGCCGCTATCTTATACGCCATTTTACTAGCGCGCAACGAGAAACTGTGCGAGATCCCTCATGTATCCGCCATTTTGTTTTTTTTATTTATGTTAGAAAATTGTTTATTACTCTTCAATCACGCCTTCAAATAAATGCGAAAGATTATACCCGTGTGCCGCTTTTTTCGCCTCGAAAAAAATTGAGAAAAAACACCTTTTTTGAAGCCACTGATAAGAGGCCCCTCTTAAATAAATAAATTTGAGCTCGAACACCAATATTAATATTAAAAGAAACAACAAAAATTGGATGAGAATTTTTTGAATTTTTCCAAAACTTTAGTAAAGTTTAAAGGTGTGATTTATATGATTTTCGAATGAAATATGAATAATATTTTTTTTTTTCAAGAAATAGTCAACAAATTTTATCTCGAAATACATTGTTTATATTAAAAAAAAAAATCATCACGATCTTCCACGTCAAATGAGTCACGCTTCTGCACAGAACAAGTTGAATTGAATTAATGGTGAGGTGGTTTAAAAAAAGTCCTTTGAATGCCGAATGGCGAAGCCAATAAAGTGTATGCAGAGATTATTGCATTGCCAAAACTGGGTAAAGATCCAACTACCGTATCATTTTATAGACCAATAAGCTTACTACCGACAATATCTAAAATTGCTGAAAAATTACTGCATTATCGACTAAGCCAATTTCTGGAAAAAAACGTATAATACCGGATCATCAATTTGGATTTAGAAAAAAACATTCGACTATCCAACAGATCCATAGAATTACAAATAAAATCCAATCAGACTTTGAAAACAATCGTTATTGTGCGGCAGTATTCTTAGACGTAGCTAAAGCGTTTGACAAAGTGTGGCACAAAGGCTTACTCCACAAAATAAATATAATGATTCCTTTTGACTACTATCTTATCATAAAAAGCTACCTAACTTACCGAAGTTTCTATATTAAATATGGCAATCAATGTTCAGATATTCATCAAATAACTGCTGGAGTTCCGCAAGGAAGCGTTCTTGGACCTCTACTATAGATTTTTTTCACGGCAGACCTACCACCTCCTGACGAAACTAATTCTTCAATGGCTACGTTCGCAGACGATACAATACTACTGGCATCGGACAAAAGCTTAACTATCGTTACTGAAAAACTGAAAAACTGCAGCGATACACAAACGCAGTTAAGGAATGGTTCGATAATTGGTGCCTAAATATTATATAAATGAAGACAAAGCCGTACAGGTTATATTTACTACCAAAACAAAATTTACTGCAGTTCCAATTAAAATAAATGGCAAAGCAATTGCAATTAAACCAACTACTAAATGCATTGGCATACATTTGGATTCGAAACTAAATTGGAATCACCACATAAAGCAAAAGGTCAAACAAATAAAAGAAAAACTTCGACAACTTCATTGGTTAGTCAGCACAAAATCCAGACTTACTATACAGAACAAGCTATTATTGTACAAAGCCATGATTAAACCAATCTGGCTATATGGACTACAGGTGTGGGGAACGGCTAAAAAGTCTCATATAGTAAAAATTCAACGACAACAATCGAAGATTCTTCGAATTTTGACCATATCTGACAGGTACACGAAAAATGATGACATCCACAGGACTTTTAATATAGCAACAGTAGACGAAGAGACCAGCAAAAAAAAAAAACAAAACAAAAAAAAAATAGCAATAAGCCGCTTTGAAAAAATACAGGAACACAATAATGCAGAAATCAACAAACTTCTGGAAAGGGAAAAAAACACTGAAAGACGCTTAACACGTTCACGCCGGCGCGTACCACCGGTGGTACGCATTTGATTCTGCTATTAGACGGTGCATAATATTAAACATTTAGATCTTTAAGTAAGTAGGAATAATTTCGATACAGTTGAAAATTAAAATGATAAAATTTTAAAGTATATTCATTGCAAACATTTATTTTTAATAACAATTATAGTTAATAAACTATTATAAACATAACTTCAATTCAATAACATAAACATAATAATTCAATGTTATAAAATAATGACTAAAATTTAATAATAAAATTAACATCTACAATTGCTTGTACAATATTTCTAATTTTGTTCAATCGATCCTGAGTTCTAGCTGTGGTATTGTCGGAAAAATGCAAATATTTTAAAATAGATAAAAAACGATCACGTTTCATGGCTTTTTTAATTCGTGTGTTCGTATACATGTCCTTTTTAGACCAGTATAATCTTATGTCTGGGACTTGGATTACACCCATTATAAGCAAAATTCCGATAAACGAGTTTATTTCTTCCCTGGTTACAGGGTTCCAATCTAGTTGATGTGGTCTGCTTCTATATGAAGAGTCATTTATGCATTGTGTAGTATATTTATTAGTTTCTTCAACTATCATATCTAATATATAATCTGTTAAGAATAATTTATATAAAGCATAAGGGCTATTACAGTCGCTGCCTTCAATTAAAAATTTATCTTCTTCAGAATATTCATTTATTATTGGGCTTTCTTCTCATATTTCCTGCCATTCACTATCTTCTTCTAAATCAAAGCTGGAATATTCATTGTCTTCGTCTGAAGATGAAGAAAATATTTTCGATCTTGATTTCCGTATACTGCTTATATGCTGAACTTCGTCAGAGGAATCGCTTAGTTCCATATTCATCTTACCTAGGTGAGAAAAATTCGAATAATTGCCGGGAAAATGGTCAAAACGTGGACCCGGGTAACCTTTGGTTGTGTATGTACAATATGGGTATCAAATGAAAGCCGTTGATTAGTGCTTTGATACGGGGTAATTTTCATACCTATTGATGACTAGGGTCTCGAAATATATGCCAAAACGTGGACCCGCCGTGTCTTTAAACCGAATTAAACCGAACTTACACACATTGTTAAGTAGGTATTGAAGATGGTTTCCGTATAGTTTGAATACCTATTGGTAGATAGGGTCTCGAGATATAGGTCAAAACGTGGACCCGGGTAACCTTCGGACGTGTTTGTACAATATGGGTAGCAAATGGAAGCTGTTGATGATTTCTATAGTATAGAGTAGTTTTCATACCGTTCCGTGACTAGGGCCTCGAGATAGAGACCAAAACGTGGAGCCTAGAATGTGTTTGTACAATATGGATATCAAATGGAAGCTGTTAGTGAATGCTTTAGTTCACAGTATTTTTCATGCCGCTCCGTGACTAGGGCCTCGAGATAGAGACCAAAACGTGGAGCCTAGAATGTGTTTGTACAATATGGATATCAAATGGAAGCTGTTAGTGAATGCTTTAGTTCACAGTATTTTTCATGCCGCTCCGTGACTAGGGCCTCGAGATAGAGACCAAAACGTGGAGCCTAGAATGTGTTTGTACAATATGGATATCAAATTGAAGCTGTTGGTGAATGCTTTAGTTCAGAGTATTTTCCATGCCGCTCCGTGACTAGGACCTTGAGATAGAGACCAACACGTGGACCCTAGAATGTGTTTGTACAATATGGATATCAATTGGAAGCTGTTGGTGAATGCTTTAGTTCAGAGTATTTTTCATGCCGCTCCGTGACTAGGGTCTCGAGATATAGGTCAAAACGTGAACCCGGGTAGCCTTCGGATGTGTATGTACAATATGGGTATTAAATGGAAGCTGTTAGTGAATGCTTTAGTACAGAGTATTTTTCATGCCGCTCCGTGACTAGGGCCTCGAGATAGAGATCAACACGTGGACCCTAGAATGTGTTTGTACAATATGGATATCAATTCGAAGCTGTTGGTGAAAGCTTTAGTACAGAGTATTTTTCATGCCGCTTCGTGACTAGGGTCTCGAGAGATAGGTCAAAACGTGGACCCGGGTAACCTTCGGATGTGTATGTACAATATGGGTATCAAATGGAAGCTGTTGGTGAAAGCTTTAGTACAGAGTAGTTTTCATGCCGCTCCATGACAGGGGTCTCGAGATATAGGTCAAAACGTGGACTCAGGTAACCTTCGGATGTGTATGTTCAATATGGGTATCAAATGGAAGCTGTTGGTGAATGCTTTAGTTCAGAGTATTTTTCATGCCGCTCCGTGACTAGGGTCTCGAGATAGAGATCAAAACGTGGTATTGAATAAATAAAGAAATAGTATGAGAATAAAGAAATAAATAATATGAAAACCATATCTTTTCTGTTCTAAACCATATCTATTCTATTTTAGTGTGCCCAGCGAAGCGGGCCGGGTTTGCTAGTTCTCAATATTTTTCACTATTTAGAAGATTAACAGAACGATTGGAAGAATTCACAGAAAATTTACCCCACACATAACAGCAACAGCGTTAAAACAGTAATGCAAAAAACAGCTACACTTGTGAACAATTTTTGCTTTACCCTCTGGATTAGCTCCCGTCCGATAGAGAGAATTGCTTTAAGTGCAGCCGCCTATGGGAAGGAAATAAGAAATACGCCGCCGGCGTGAACGTGTTAAAGAGAACTCGACCAAGCGACTTAATAAATGCTAGAAAATAATAAATTTGCAAAGGGGTTAAATTGCTGTTATATTGTTGTACAATTGTAATTATGTAGAGTAAAACTTGAATTGAATATTATTTAATTGTATATTATTTCGTTTATTTTAATTTTTATCGCTTTGGCACTGGTCATTAAGCGATATATGTAAGTCCTGGCCAAATTGTTAAACAACGTACTTAATGTCAATGGACAGATGTATAAAATAAAGGGGGAAAAAAAATAAAATTTTTTTTTAAATTCATCAAAGTCACTTTTTAGGGTCGGGAATGAAATAAGATTTTTTTGAATAAAAATAAACACAAAATTGATACGTATTAATAATTCTTCCAAATTAAAATGCCAAATAATTTTTGAAGAAATCAAACTTCTCTTTCTCTCATAATGGAATTCGTACTACAGATTACCCTTTGCCGATGATCTAATTTGACTTTTCCAAAATATTTTAACCCAATTATACTTAGTGCTAAAACAAAAGAGCTATAGCTAATACATCTATTCATCAACGTGTTTTAGAAGTTATTTAAAATGAAGTACAATAAAGTATTTTAAAATAAAGTGGCAGCACAAACTATTAAGTTTTAATTAACCCATTAATGACAAAGTATGATATATCATACGCAAAAAGAGCTTTTTTCAAAAATTCACCAAAAACATTTTTCGAGGCAATTCATGTAGAGTTTTTCGGAAAAGTGAATAATGCCACGCAGATGAGTTTTATATCTTTAAAAAAACCAAGCAACAGTATTATATACATAAAAACGTGCATTAACTCAAAGTTGAAACCATGAAGCATCGAATACATATAAAATGCAGTGAAAAATTTGCCCGAAATATGTTTTAGCTTTTTGTAAATCATTGCGTATGTTTTATCATACGTAAACGCTACCAAGGTTTGGCTTTACGGGCATTCATATTTAATGCCTACCAACAACTGAGGATATAATTCGATGGCTCGAAGATCTGAATGAGGACGATAATGCAGACATTATAGACAACATCAGAAATACCAATTCCATCGGTGTGACTTTATTTCCACCTGAAGAACAAGAGTTATCCGATTGCGATGATGCAGATGAGAACGACGAAGTGACTTGGGCCGTGGGGTTCTAAATTATAATTCAATTTAAAAACCTCGCGGTCAGTGACTACCACTCAAAGGAAAAAGAAAAAACTCACAATTCGTGGAAAGTAGTCCAAAATATAACTAAAAACAAGAGAAGGCACAAACACAGCAATACGCGTTTACACTCCGGATATTATAGCAGATGCTTTCCATTTCAATTCAACCGGGCTATTCGGGTCATGTTCTTCGATTTCGGTGTAACTGAAATATGTTGCTCTCTGGTCAAAATAATGAGACACGTATTTTTTTTTTCGCCCGAAAAAATTTTTTTTCAAGAGTTATCGGCAATTTTGTTTTTCGGCTCAAGCTCGATTTTTTTTTAATTATATAAGAAAACAATTTTTTTAAATGCCCATAACTTAGTCAAAAATGAACCGATTTTAATAATTCTGGGTTCAAAATGATCGTAATTACTTACACGAGCGACTTCATATAGAAACAATTGCAAAAAAGTAGTTGAAAATTTTTTATTTAGCAAAAAAGAAAAAAAATTGAATTTTTTTAAAATTCAATATTTCAAAAAGTGTATTTTTTTTTGTTTTATAACTTTTTCCAAATCAAAAGGACATCTCAAACTTTAATTGAGCTGAATGCCTAGTAGCTAAAATGAGTTGTTTTTGAGTAATGAATTTTTGAGTAAAAAACCTGTTTCGCACTTTTTGTTCTTTGGAAAATAAAAAATTTTCAACTCCTTTTTTGCAATTGTTTCTGCACGAAGTCGCTCGTGTATGTAATTACGATTATTTTGAACCCAAAATCGTTCAAATCGGCTTTTTTTTGACTAAGTTATGAGTAATTAAAAAAAAATTGTCTTATATAGATTCTTTCCATTTCAATGCAAAAGGGCTATTCGGGACATGTTCTTCGATTTCGATGTAACTCAAATATGTTGTTCTCCGGTCAAAATAATGAGACACGTATTTTTTTTTTCGCCCGAAAAAATTTTTTTCAAGAGTTATCGGCAATTTTGTTTTTCGGCTCAAACTGGATTTTTTTAATTATATAAGAAAAATTTGTTTTTAAATGCCCATAACTTAGTCAAAAATGAACCGATTTTAATAATTCTGGGTTCAAAAGGATCGTCATTTCTTACACGAGCAACTTCATGCAGAAACAATTGCAAAAAAGTAGTTGGAAATTTTTTATTTTCCAAAGAACAAAAAGTGCGAAACAGGTTTTTTACTCAAAAATTCATTACTCAAAAACAACTCATTTTAGCTACTAGGCATTCAGCTCAATTAAAGTTTGAGATGTCCTTTTGATTTGGAAAAAGTTATAAAAAAAAAAAATACACTTTTTGAAATATTGAATTTTGAAAAAATTTCAATTTTTTTTTCTTTTTTGCTAAATAAAAAATTTTCAACTACTTTTTTGCAATTGTTTCTATATGAAGTCGCTCGTGTAAGTAATTACGATCATTTTGAACCCAGAATTATTAAAATCGGTTCATATTTGACTAAGTTATGGGCATTTAAAAACAAATTTTTCTTATATAATTAAAAAAAATCCAGTTTGAGCCGAAAAACAAAATTGCCGATAACTCTTGAAAAAAAAATTTTTCGGGCGAAAAAAAATACGTGTCTCATTATTTTGACCAGAGAGCAACATATTTCAGTTACATCGAAATCGAAGAACATGACCCGAATAGCCCGGTTGAATTGAAATGGAAAGCATCAGCAGATATTTTGAATAACGATTTAAGTCCACTACAACTTTTTAAACTAATTTTTGATGACGATTTTATGAAATATATACAAGTACAGACTATAAAATACGCTGTAAAGAAAGGAGATGAAGCGTTGACCCTAAATCTTGAGGAATTGTACACCTATGGTGTGGGTGCAACAAGGTGTCTATTCTCAACCATAATTTCACTTGATTACCTGATAAATTTATTAGTTGCATTTTTAGGTACCAGCTACTCGGTACCTTCATTTCAATAATAATACACAAATTGATGTGAATAATAATAAAGCATTCAAAGTACAGCCTATTCTGGATCATTTAAATACAAAATTTAAAGAGCTTGGAAAACCATTTGGAACTTAATTTTCTGTCGACGAATCGATGGAGCCTTATTTTGGTAAGCATTTTTTCAAAACCAGTAGAACTTCATCCAGTTTTAGCACGAAAGAGGAAACGAGAAAACGACATTAGATACGATGGAGTCAAGCACTACGTAAATTACTCAAGAACTCAACGCCGATGCAAATTTTTTGGCAAGTGTACAAAATTTATATGCACGAAAGGGGATTTCGGATTGCATCCAGATAACTGTTTTTACAAATATTATGTAACTGACTCATCGAATAACTAAGAAATTTAAAAATGAATAGATGTATAATATGTCATTTTATAAATAAAATTCTAATTTGAATTCAAAACCTATGTATATATTGTAATGCTATTTTCATAGAAGTAGCTCTCCGAATACGCTTATGTATGATATATCTAGCCAAGTAAACTGGACTGTATGTACGTGTATGTGCCTTAGTGCGTAAAATTTGCAAGTCATTCAACAAAAATCAATATTTATTTAAGCATATGAATGGGTATAATCGTTGGTATTTCCATGTATTTGCTAGGCTCATGTCTGCGACTCAACACTAACTGTAATCAATTGACTAACACCATAGACATACACGCATACATATACATATACTCTTTTACATATACATATACTCATTTTGGTATGCTTTTAATTGGAAAATATTTATGTATGTACAGTTGATCACACAGAAAATTGTATGCTGGTGTCTACGTCCTTGACATGAAGCAACGCCTGCACGCCAGCTAACCAAAATATTCAGCATTCAACATTCACCATTCAACTTCTCACTTATATTCATAACATTCTTAGAATGCCTCCATTATGACAATAAACGTGAATGTCTGATAGGCTCACTGTCCATCCATATGTCAACCGAATTGTGACGAGTGTACTTGAGCGTATACGCAACTTTTTTGCTTTGTGTTGCTGTGGCGTGACATGTTGCCTTTTTGGGTTGTCTTGTTTGAATTTTTCTTCATTTAATTGTATGTGTGTGCGTGTCTGCGTGTGCGATAATCAGAATTTTTATGAGTTGATCAACAGCAGCTATGGGGCAGGTCACATTGCATAAGTATTCGCCCATGATTCACACACGTGTTTGGTACACGCACAGAACTATGTAATATAGTATTGGTATGTATTTATTGTTGTGAGTGATATAAATAGACGCATGTACTTCTTAGAAATAAATTTTCTATTAGATTGAGTATTCATTGTATTGACGGAAATTTCCACCTACACAATTAGACGCTTGGCAAACGCTCGCTTCATAAGAGTGGCAGGGTTTATTAAAGGCTGCAAGTGTTGTGAACGATGATGCAACTGGTGGGAAAATGTAACCACATTTATATTTTTTTCTTTCTTATTTCACTCCTTTCAGGAGGATAAGGCCTCTAAAAAGCTTCTCCATCTGACCCGGTTACGGGCACTTATTTTTGAAGTACCCGGCGTTATCTTGACTGCTGCAATTTCGCGTAGTGTTGATCTTCCCATCAAGAACGCAAATTATGATAAATAAATCGAAAACAGAAAAGGTGGAATGAATATTTTGAGAAAAAAAATTTTGAGGCCTCAAAATGTCGAAAACATTCGTTGTCCGACTACGCCATGAACAGTTCCGCATTATTCTATGTAAAACGCCGTAGGTGGCCGAAGGGCCCAAGTAAAGCCCAGAGCAGAAGCAGCACAACTAATAAAATAAATCAAAATATAATTTCTTGTACATGGACTGAGACAATACAAGTAGCTATTATTATTATTATTATTTTTCAATGCAATATAAAATTAATCGCCGGCTGAATATCCCTTCCTTGACGGAATGACCAGAGCAGACCGCACCTTTAATTTTTAATTTATACCTAAGTCTGTATGGTAGTTCTGTGACAAATGTAGCAACTCATTCGGCGAGAACAAGTTCCCAGAAAAGAGTTTTGTTATATTTGCTTTTGTTCGTATGCATTGTCTTCTCATAAATTTACTCCGTTTCATGGCAAATTTCGCTTGCTAACATTGGAGTGGGGAGCAAATAAAATTGCATTGCAGTGATTGCATTACAGAAGTGGGGTAAAGGGCAAGAGATATTTACGAATTGCTGAAAAAACTTTATACTTCGGGACAACCACTCCCATACCACATGAACAATCGTTTTTCCCAAGCATCTGAAGTAACACACCGAAAAAAAGTGGTCGTCCTCGCGTGGTTCGAACCAGTGCACCCACAGAAACCGTTTGTGAAGGAATTCGTAGAAATCCCCTTAAGGGGGAGCCTGCTTAGAGGGTTCAAGAAATCGATTTTTTTCTTTTTGCATAAATGTCTTCCCAAACTATCCGAGAATGTGTCCTCAAAATTTCAGAAGCAAATTCAAAATATTTTCGGAGTTATAAAAGAAATTGTGAGCAAGCGTCGACAGGATACGAGCGGCCGGATCGCTCGAAGTGCGATTTCTCGGTTTTTAATTATACGATTTTTCCTAATTGGCGGGAAAGATTAGTCCTATGGGAACGAGATAACATTGATTGTACTCGGAATTAAATTCTCTTCTAGTTGAACCTAAAAAACCTTAAGAAAGTTATGATTAACCCACTTTTTAAACAATCTAAAGTGAATTTGTTTTTCCCAAAAAATGAATTTTTTTTTAATTAGCGAAAAATTGTTGAGTTTCTCACTTTTTATTTAATTTTCTTGGTTTAACTAGAAGCTATACTATACTGAAATAAAATTTTTTTGGGTTTTTGGTTTCAGATGAAAATTGCGACCTGCATCTTTTCCGCCGCACGACACATGCACACTCGAGACGCCTCGGCAAAATACTTGTACCAGGCATAATATGACATATATTTTGATGAAAAAATTTCAGAAGACTGTTGAAATATATAACAATAAAACCTGAAAGTTTCGTTTCAATTGAGTATTTTTTTCCTTCCCAAAAAAATCGATTTTTTGAAGCCTCTAAAGCAGGCTCCCCCTAAAACGGAGAGCTGATGATCCCCACATGAAAGCCTACCCTCGCTCAATTGGTCTTCTTTTGACAACGCGCTTGAAGAAAATTAGACTCGACAGATGCAAGCAGCTTCTTCGGGAGCACACGCGGTCAAAGGTCATGAAAAAATGTTTTTCCCAGATGAGAAAATGTTTACTATTGAAAAAGTTTTTAATACGCAAAACGACAAATTCTATGCTAAAACTTCTAAAGACGCAAAAAATATTGGTCCAAGGGTTCAGCGTAGCCACCACTCTGCTTCCGCAATGAATTGGTGGCGAGTGTGTTGTGAAGGCGTTAAATGGCTTCATATCTGCAGAAAAGTTATTAAGACAGGGGCAAAAATGTACAAGAAGCAGTACCAGTACCAGTTTAACACCACTCTCTTCAATGGAGAGCGTTGGATCTTCCAGCAACATTCCGCACCAACCCATTAGCCAAAAACCATCCAGCAGTGGCCAAAACATAATATTCCTGAGTTCATAGCCGCAGAAGATTGGCCGCCTAAAGGTCCATATATGAATTCATTTGACAACAGTTTTTGTTAAGAATTGGAAACATTGCATGGAAATTTGGAGAGTCTCAAACAATCTTTGGTTCGAGCAGTAACGCCAATACCCACGAAAACCGTGCGTGCTACAATAGCTGAATGTCCTAATCGTTTGAAGGCATCTGTGGAAACAAATGGTGACCATTGCGAATGAAAATTTAAGATTTCTGTTTAATATTTGCATTACTAAATAAAACTAACTTCATTAAAAAAAAGTACTATAAGTTCATATCATAATGAAGTTATCTTGTAACGGAACTCTTGGCTCGACTAAGTACATAATTAGTGCTTACGTCCTTTATTGGGCGTTTGGCCGAGCTCCTTCTTCAATAGTTGTTAATGTTGTTTCACAAATAGAGGAATTTAAAATGTCTTTTTTGCCGCCTCCGAATGGCAGCTGGTTTTTTATGAGGAACTTTTTCATGACAGAAATAGACTTCGGAAATTTGCCATTGTCTGCCGAGAGGCCACCGCTTTTAGAAAAAAACATTTTCTATTATTTGGGGTTTCATGTCCGAGGACTCAAACTGGTGCAGTTGTGAATGGTATTCCATCACCAACCCATTTCGCTAATGCGGTCTGCTAAGTTTACAGTGAACAAAAAAAATTGAATTGCTCATGTACATATACATATGTACATACAGGCGGTGATGCAGGTGTTGTCTGAGTGACACAGCCCAGACCCAATTACTACAAAAGATGCCATTTTGGTACACCACTTGTAGAATCACTGCTTTTTATTAGTCGAACCATATGGATTTGAATATGATTCTGCTCATATCTATGAATCTGCCCATGTCGTCTTTTTTTTTTTTTGCTGCAATTTCTTTCAAGTTAACCATCGAGAATTCCCTCAGCATTCTATGTCGTAGAGCTCCCAGACTTGGGCACTCACACAGATAGTGAAAGACTGTTTCCTTAGATTATTCTTGGGTACAGCTTCTACGTATATGGGTGTACGGCCACCCCATCTTCCTGACATCTTCTGGTTTCCTACCCCATCTTCCTAGTCCTGAAAGCCAGTGGCGAGTCATTGCGGACGTTATTATGAATATGTCTGCTTGTGGCCATCTTAACAACTCGGCAGTTCTGGATTTGTAGAAACTGGGCCACTTTTGTTTAGTTATTTTGCGGGTATCCGTGTTAGTCCATCTGTCAACGGCCTGCTTCTGAAACAGCGAGAAGATCTCTTTTTTGCACAGGCCTGGGGGACAGCCGTTTCTTACCGCTTCGGAATTGTTATGGGATGCCCCATCTTACCAGTTCATCACCTTTCTCATTACTTACATACTATGTTCCTATGGTCAGGTATCCAGAAGAAAGTGCTGTTTGTCGTACGCGCTAAATCATTAAGTTCTTCTTTACATTGTGTGACGATTTTTGTATTGGTTATAGGTGACTTTAAAGCTGAGATGGCTGTTTGACTATCTGAAAACATACGAGTACATACTTCTGATAGTTGTTGTGCATGGTTTCTAATTATCCTGCAAGCTCGTCCTGTACCGAGAACATCTGCTTGAAAGATACTATTCCAATTCTTCAGGTGAAAAGACTTGAAAGTTTCGAAGTCTTTCGTATATACAACGGCATCGGCGGCGCAATTCTCCTTGGATCCGTAAGTGTAGAGTGCAGTTGGATTCTCTTTGACTACTAAATTCAAATTCTATTACTTTCGCGTGGGGAACTTTTCCTTAAATTTTGTTCTAAAGTCTAGCGTAGAGGTAGTAACATTCGATGAGTTGCTAGTAAGCCTTTGACTGTATAATACAACATTGTGACCAACCAACCTAGCATCTTCTAGCATCTAGCACCTTCTGTTATTCTGAAAGCGATTTTAGTTGCTGTTACTCTTAGTTGTAAGTCTATTGGTAGCAGGTAAAGCATGACATTAAGTGCCTTTGCTGGACACGATTTCATAGCTCCAGTTATACCAGCGTAGGCTGCTCGTTTAACGCTTGTGAGCCCGTTAACGCTGTACTATTTGTATAAATAGAGTATGAATAAATTTTTTATACAAAAAATGTTGGTGTATTTTTAAGGGGTTAGGGGTAGTCACAATTTTTAAACAATTAGATTTTTTTCGCATTTCCTTAAAGTATAATATCTTAAAAATATTGTGTGAAAATTTGAAGTGAATTCGATAAATACTTTTCGAGTTATTCAACAATTAACGAAGGCGGTCGGCGCTCCGGAGCGTTCGCGAGCAAATAGAAAAACTTTAAATGCGTTTTTCTCAAAACTATATTTTTTGAACTGATGATCACTGTAAATTTTAAACCGCTTGGTAGATTTCAATAAAATGTATTCTGCTTTTGAAAAACATAAAACACTCATACCTGATCGAAGGATTTTTTTCAAAAATTTCAATTTTTTTTTAACAATTAATTGCCGATTTTTTCTGGAAAATCTGAAAGATATTTCCTGAGGGCGCCATATTGCTAATTAAAAAATTATCTATTAAAAAACCTAACTAATTTCGCTTGTTCGATTCATTTTAGATGAATCTCCAAGGAATTTTGTTGATCACCGCAAGGGACTTTTGGAGAGTCAAGGGACTTCTGGAGTCAATTCGAAACATGATGTATTCATGATACGTTTTTATTTTTGTAAAATAAAGCATTTGACTAGCAAAAAAAAATATTTGAAAATCATCATTTTTAGGGCCTCTGACTACCCCTAACCCCTTGAAATAAAATAAAATCATGTCAAATTTGTTTTTTTTTTTTCAAAAAATGTCTGAAAATTATTAACAATAAAATATTTCTGGGAAAATCCTGTGTACTCGTACATCCATGCAGAGTGTAGTTTTAAATATACATTTCGAAATTAAAGTCAACCGATCCAGATTTGGTCGAGTTATGAGTCCGGCCGTCTTGAAACCTGTGGTTTTTCAGGGTAGATGTAAATAGAAATTGTTCCAACGTAGTCCTTTCATTATTCCATTCATTCCAGTTTTATGATATGAGGATATCTTTTAGCAAAACTCAGAACATTTTTTTTAAATTTGATAGTGGGAAAGTTTAATTTTTTGCGCTGTTTTTACTTCTTTATACCTTATATTTTTCTTTTTTCTGCTTTTCTCGTTTTTTTTTAATTTTATTTTTTTTTTAATAAAAAAAAATATTTTTTTAATGTTTTTTTAGCCGATAAACTTGATGGAATAATAATACTCTATATAATAATCTGTAATTAATAAAAAAAAAAAACCAAAAAAAACCAAAAAACATGTTTAAAGTTTTCTTTATACGAAATGTGTTTGCCATTAATAAGCTTAAGACATTTAAAGGCTTCGAAAATGTGTTTTTCGAAATATTGCATGGATATCTCTTTTGGCATTTCACTTGTATTGTTTTCTGGAAAAATTAGTTTGGTTCTTCGGGTGTATAAAATTTGCACATTTATTCAACTTATCGTAGCAAGCTCTCTAGAAACTATTAGAAGCTACAGAAAATCAGTTCAAAACTCTTTTATGCGCTGATAGAGCCTTTGGTCTATATTTTTTCATAGCCGTTTGTAGCAGCAGGCCTGTCGGAAAACGGTTGCTCAATAAGTAATTTGCAGATTTATGAGAGGACATCCGGTATATGCTTGCTGTCTAGTACTGCTGTAGCTGCTGACGCCACGGCGAGAAAGCTTATCAAACCTGCATTTGCTTTTACTTTCACACTCGCCTGAATTATAAAAAATTTGCCTACAAAATATCTCAATGATCTTGAAGCATTTCAAAGCCAATTTTGCTGTGAAAGGTGAGCCTTTCAAGATTTCATTCGCCGCCTGTCTGTGAATAGGGAGAAAACTTTATATTTCATGCCATTGAA
The DNA here is from genome assembly GCA_037575425.1 of Anastrepha fraterculus. Taxonomy (NCBI): domain Eukaryota; kingdom Metazoa; phylum Arthropoda; class Insecta; order Diptera; family Tephritidae; genus Anastrepha; species Anastrepha fraterculus. The sequence continues at coordinate 108,971 of JAYXIM010030912.1, forward strand.
TAGTAGCGAACTGGATCAGTGAAGCAGGCTTATGATATGGTACCCAGCTCGACCTGAAGCCTCTACATTAATTACGCTGGCGAAAGCAGAATACTTTAACTTAAAATGTTGCATCACAAAGAGTGCAAAAGAGATAATCAAGGTGCTGAAAATGTATACTAATCTTCCTCTGCCTCTATTGAAGAAAGAAATTTGAAGCGAAATACATAAGTTCTTCCGTAAGCGCGCCGAATATCTGAATTTTACCTACACCACTCAACGATACTCTGCGCCCAACTACAACTATTTCACAGCACATTCGCTTTCAACTCCATCAGCAACAAATCGTTTTTGAGATTATGAGGAGGGCCCCCCTTCAGACCCCTTTCTACCATATCGTTCCGAATCGTTGGCTCACTCGTATTACCATTTTTGCAGCACAAATTCCATCTCACTGACGCTGGTTTTACTGCATCACCCGCTCCGTCGTTCAACACCATCAAACATAAATTTTGCTATTCCCACTAAATTACACACGCACATGCACACGCGCGTTTGTTCCCATTGACTGCAGAGTTTATGATTTTGGCATAAATTTAAATGGGCAAATAAAATTAATTAGCGGCAAAACGAGACGATGCAATGCATTTGATTGCCATAGTTAGAATAACGTTGATATTAACGAGCACACACACAAGCAATGGGAAACCAAATTCATTTCTAATAATGGAAATTGATGCAGTACTTTCCACTGCCGACCCTGCTCTTTGATGGCTACCACTGCCATTGCATAGCTTAATTGCACGAGGCGAGTCGTTTGAATATTTGCGATTGTGCGAATGAATTGTAAATTTCGGTTGGTGGAAATTTTGCCAAACTGAATGCCCAAATGCATCAATTGATGAATAGTTTGGTGGAGTGCGCATAATTGAAAAATATAGTGATGGAACTCTTTACCGAATTATTGCTCACAGGAGAACGGTATTTTTTTTATTGCGCAAATAAATTTCCCTTTTCAAAATATTTATTTTGCACAGTTAGACTCAGCGTATTTTGCTACGGTTGGAATTGTGTGTTGTTGAATAGCTCGAAGCTGCTTGTGGCATTTAAAGTTTGGTTGGATTCTAATATTTATTTATTGTTTCATTTTATTTTATAAAGCTCACATTTATCAATTATTATACATTTATCAATTTATAAATTTTGTAAACTGAAACAAACGCAGCGCTAGCAGCAGAGGCTTTCGGCTTGATTCCAAAATAAATTAAAGCGGCTCAGCTATTCTTCACGTTTTTCATAAAATGGAAACCGATTCGGTTTGAGAGTTTAGAATATTTATGTTAGCCATAAGCGCCGACTGAAGAGCAAATAAAAATTAAATATCACTTTTTTCTGTGATTTTGATGCAAAAAGGTGTGAAGTGTGTCGGTCTAAAACCTTCATCGCTTCGATTTTTATAAAATTTGGTGGAGATGCTCTATCAGAGAGTAACACAAAATTTGCTAGAATGGGAGGAGGAAGTATTGCGTGGTTGCTTAGGGTTAAAAATTTTGATTTTTGAGCAAGTATTTTTTTTTTTTTATTTACCCTATTTATTTATTTGAGTTGTAAGTCAAGTAATTGCCGATCTAAGAGAAAATAAAATAAATGAATTTGACTTTGAGAAACCAATTGTTTAGTTTTTTTTTTAATTTCGATAATTGAAAAAATGAAATTATGAATTAAAAAATTTCGAAATTTGAAAAAAATTAAAATTAATGTGTTTTTTCTTTTTGCCAAACAAACAATGTAAACTTATATATTTATTCGGAAATTTCAGAAATAATGGAAAAAATTTTCCAGTTTGTTTGGTAAACAATGTAAAAAGAAAATTTTAAATAAATGAAGTAAAACGTTAAGAAAAAATTAACCAAACAGAGATTGTAATACGGATTTAATAAAGAAATAAAAACGAAAAAAAATTTCGGTTTTTTTTGGAAAGTTTATAAAAAAAAATTTTATTGAAAAAAAGTTAAATTTAAAAAGTTTTATAAAATTAATTTGCTTATCCAAAAATTTCGAATAATGGCAAAAACTCTCTTTGTTTTTTTGGTAATAAATTTAAAAAAAAGTTTTCGAAATTTGAAACTAATTGAAATTAAAATTTTTTTTTTACCAAATAAAAAAAAAACTCAGTTTTTCTGGTAAAAAATTACAAAAAATTTGAAAATAATTTACAAAAATTTTTTGGAAAAAAATTACAAATTTGAAAATAATTGAAACTAATTTTTTAATTTGCTTCTTCAAAAACTTCAAAATTTTAAAGTTATGGCAAAAGTTTACAATTTTTCTGGTAACAAATTTAAAAAAAAATTTCGAAATTTGAAAATAATTGAAATAATTTTTTTTTTCACCAAACGAAGAATGTGAATTAATTTTTTTATTCACAAATTTCGAAACTCTAAATAAAATTAAAACAATTCGCAGTTTTTCTGGTAAAAAATAAAAATAAAAAAACAAATTAAAAATTAAATAAAAAAAAATATTTTTGGTAAAATATTACAAAATTTTCTCATTTATTCAAAGTAGAATAGAATAGAATAGAATAGAATAGAATAGAATAGAATAGAATAGAATAGAATAGAATAGAATAGAATAGAATAGAATAGAATAGAATAGAATAGAATAGAATAGAATAGAATAGAATAGAATAGAATAGAATAGAATAGAATAGAATAGAATAGAATAGAATAGAATAGAATAGAATAGAATAGAATAGAATAGAATAGAATAGAATAGAATAGAATAGAATAGAATAGAATAGAATAGAATAGAATAGAATAGAATAGAATAGAATAGAATAGAATAGAATAGAATAGAATAGAATAGAATAGAATAGAATAGAATAGAATAGAATAGAATAGAATAGAATAGAATAGAATAGAATAGAATAGAATAGAATAGAATAGAATAGAATAGAATAGAATAGAATAGAATAGAATAGAATAGAATAGAATAGAATAGAATAGAATAGAATAGAATAGAATAGAATAGAATAGAATAGAATAGAATAGAATAGAATAGAATAGAATAGAATAGAATAGAATAGAATAGAATAGAATAGAATAGAATAGAATAGAATAGAATAGAATAGAATAGAATAGAATAGAATAGAATAGAATAGAATAGAATAGAAGGCGGCGGTGCCACATGCCACACAGCACGCGTAACAATGGACTTGTTGAGAGGCGAGTTCGGTGAACATTGTATTTCACGTTCGGGACCTGTCAATCGGCCACCCAGATCGTGCGATATAAAGCCTTTAGATTATTTTTTGTGGGGCTGTGTTAAAGCTCATGTCTATTCAGACAAGCCAGCTTCAATTAACGCATTGGAAGACAACATTAAAGCATTCATATGTGAGATACCGGCCGAAACTTTAGAAGGGTGTATGTTAAAATTGGACTAAGCGGATGGACTATTTGAAGCGCAGTCGCGGTCAGGTTATGTTAGGTTAGGTTGATATGGTTGCCCAGGGAATGGGCACACTTGGACGAAGAAAGATTCGTCCTTTGTGCTACCATTATGAAGGGGCTGAGGTGAGAGAGAGAGAAAGACCGATGGGATGGTGAGAGAGAAAGACCAATGGGATGCAGAGAGAGTGCGGGGAGAAGTGGTGCTGAGATGGTTACGGATTACGAACGATGACTATGAACGATGCATTTTGCGTGTGTTTTTTTTGAAAAACTTTCCTATAGCTCTTAAAAAATCACCCAGAAGGCCAACTTTGGCAGCCCAGGGTTAATGAAATACAAATAATGTTTATAAAAAAACCTAAAAGCCTTAAATCTATGATGTTAGAAATACTATTTTCGTGGGCTTTGGTGAGCGGCACGTACCTCTAAACCTGTAACAACAAAGAAGTAAAGCAAAAACAAAAAAACAAAGAAGCAAAGCAAAAAAGAAAAAAAGGAAACAAGGAAAAAAAAAAAACGATTCAATAACGCAAAATCACAAAGAACAGGAACATAAAAATTCTCTCGCTTTTGTATTACTAACGTGTTTTTTTTGTCACTCAGCACATTTTTGAGAAGGTTGCTCCAGTAAACATTGAACTTTCGTCGAAGTGACAGCGAAGAAAATTCACTCATGGAAAACAATTGCCGGAGCAAATATACAACTTTAGATTTTTAGATTTTCAACAAAAGCAAAGTATAGCTTAAAGCCAAAAAAAAAAAACAACAAATACACGGATATGTGTAACCGCTTTCATACACGCGTGTGTGTGTGCATGCATAAGCATGTGTGTGGCAATTTCGTTACTTGTGTTGCTATTTGGAAAAGAGGCCAATGACGGCGACGACCACGGCGACATACACCCTCGTAACAGCCGCACGCATACACATACCCACACGAATCAGTGCACACTCGCATACTCGCAATCAACTCAACTTCAACCAACACAATAGCAAAAATGGTAACTATCTGTGTACGCAGTCATTCTATTGCAGACCTTCAGGCGCCGCAACTTTGATAAGTGCTTTTTTCGTCGTTTTTCTTTTTTTGTTTTTTTTTTTCTGAATAACGTATTTACAGTTTGTAATATTTTTTTTGTTGTTTTCTTCGTATTTTTTGTAGCGTTTTGGCATTTTGCTTCTTTCCACTCATACGCGCTGGGCTCTATGCTGCCCATTCACTGCCTCGCTGCTGTTTTTCATAAAATCACAACAAAACATGTACGCTTTGAATTGGCGCGGGAGAAAATGGTGGTTCATGTTGTTGTGGTATGATTGTCAGTAGTTTTTTTTCTCATACTTGTTTTGACCTTTTTTGTTTCACAATCGTGTAAGCGAAATCCATCTCTCATTGTCTTCCGTGAAACCTGCAAATTTGATGGCTTTTGTTGACAGTTGGCTGAAAAACTCTACCAATATGGCCTCAAGAGATTGCTAATTGTCATATGCGCTGCGGCAGTCTGTTGCTCATTGATTTGGAAATTCAGTTAAGTTGGTTTTTTACTTATTTTCTGACTAATAAAACACAATTTTGAGGCACAATGTATTGAGAGCGAGTGTCAAGAATTTAGGCCAATTTTGTATAGTACGAATTTTAAATTTAAATGAAGAATAAATCTAAAATTTGTACTGTTTAATCTCGCACTAAGGAAATCTCGCGCGCATTCATGCATAAACATTAAATTTTTAAATTAACTCAGATTCATCTCCGATGCGGATGATGTTGACGAATCGCTCGCTTAGTTAACTTTTTAAAAGAAAGTTGGCTGCAAATCAAAAATTCTACTGCTGTCGTACGTTTGATGGAACAACTGCGGTAAGACAAATTTGTTATTATAGGCAATAAGCTAAAATATGATGAATTCTCTGGCCACTCAGAAATGTAAATTGGAAATCGTTGCCGACTTCATCTGCGTGACGCAAACGTGAAAAGCATGAACAACAGCAATACGAAGATGCAGCGGCAAATTTTTATACTGGAAACTAATAAAATGGGATTGTGGATGGTCGCAAGTTTTCCAAGCACTCAAGCACTGAAAAATCAGATAGTGAATTTCAATGTTCAGAAAAATACAGGTGGGGTAAGAATTTAGTGATCAACTGCAAGCTGCCCATTTTCATGAATCTCAGCAGTTTATCGAGTAGCAGAGAATACAGCCCGTCCACTAGCCATACAACTAATCCAAAGAAGGGTCATCTAAGTCTGACTAAAGCCAAGCTGTGACACAGAAAATGTGTCATACTGTCCTCGTCCTCCAAGCGAGATGTACACAGTGGAACGTCGAAGCTGGAGAAAAAAATTTGGCTGCTGAATTTACATTTTGGGAGTTTTTCGATTCGGAAAAATGTCTTTTACTTTAAAGATTTCCTAAATGTATCACAGTGCGACATTTTCAGTGTGAATGAAAATAGAAAAATATCAATGAAAAAGAGCTTTAAAAAATGTTTATTCACCTTTCAACTTCATGCTTCTTTGAAAGCATAAATTAATCGTTGAGCTTGTCTCTTATTTTAGGCTGTAGAAAATCGCCCACTGAACACTCCACAAGTGTTCTAGCTTGATAATAGGTACCACAAATGTGCTGAATCAGGAAGTACTTAGCTAAGTTGAAAATACTTAGTGCAATGTTTGATACTCTTCAATAGAAATAACATCTTTCAGACTATTTTTGAGATGGTCGGAGATGAAGGGCTGAATCAAGATGTGATGCGACCCGCACCAAGAATCAGTCAGGTTGGGGACCCTTTCAAAAATAGCCCAGCTGCGTACGGAGATTACGAATACCTGGCGCATTACGTATTAATTAACTTTACTTGCATGCATCGGAGCTATGCGCAGGCAGGCATCCAGTACTCGTCAGTCCAAAATTTAACACCAGCATAAACATAGACAAAACTAATAAACTCAAGCGATACGCTCCCGCTTAAGCAGACTGGGAGTCGTGTAGAGCGACCCGTAAGTAGAGCAGTGATGCTAGCGAGTTCGAACTCGGTCGCTACAAAGACAACGCCTACGCTTCGCCCAAGTAGTGCTTCCGCAGATGCTGGTGCAAAAGGAAAGGCTTTATGAGCCTCCCTTATACACAACGGTGCTCTGTGAGGCCCTCGAAACAGGCAAAAATGTCGTTAGCCTCTCACAACAAAATTCTGCTTATTTACGTACCCATTGATCCAAAAATGAGCTTCGTCGCTGAACACAATTTTTCTATAAAAAAGTGGGTCTTAAACTTTCACGCACTAACAAAAATTCGATGAACTTCATCCGCAGCATAAAGAGGTTAACACAACCGCAAACTGGTCACCGTTCGTAGTCCACAAACATTCACCATTCCCCATCCCTTGCCTTTCTCCCCTTTTTTCCTTCACCCTTTTGTAATGGTATCACAAAGGATGAACCACACTTTTTTTCGTCCAAGTGGGCCCTACTCTCTGGGCAACCATCACTACCTAACCTAACCTAACCTCTCACGACTGCTTGCGATGGTGGAGCCAAAGAGAGCGCTGTGGCCAGTACTACTGGTAGTAAATGGCTGCGAATGATGTTATCTGATCCAACGAAAGCGGGAAACAGTAACAAGGCACAGCTTGGAGACTTCCTACGAGAAGGGTTCACCAAAATGCGCCGTCTAAAGAAGAACTCAAAAGCAAACTAAATGAGTCTATAGACTGAACAAATGCAATCCTACCTGATTTTCACGCAGTTCATGTACGGGTTCCGCCTACGAAGAGACAGAGATCTAGTACAGCATCAAGGCAGATAGCTAAGAAGATGAAAAGTCAAGGTGTGAGTCCGAAGAGATCTTTCGGCAGAGTTTCAAAAAACGGCGTCGTAATTCCTGTTTTTATTTGACGAGAATCCCGAAGGAAAAGTTCCGATAAGCCAATGGAAATGGCTGCAAGTCGCTCTCGTCAGCATCTTACTCTAAGTGATGGCGAATAATTCTGGCTGGCAAAAATTAGCAACACGCACTTTTTTACTTAAATCAAGCCACTTGAAGTCTGTGGCATCAGAGGGTGCAAGTTATAAATAAATAAACTTTTTTTTATTAAAAATTTAGCCGACTGAAGTACTGTTATATTGCGCAAGTCGTAATTTTATCATTTTCAAGAATCCTAATCAAATTAATTCCTTTCAACATCAGCAAAATTATTGTAAGCTTCCAAATGCTTTCAGGTTCTTGAAAATATTTCATTTTTCATTCCTCAAACATAGCGCATTTTCTTCAATTTCCAGCTAAGAGCTTATGGTGTAGGTGAAGAAGTCTTTATGCAGCTTCTTTATACCGCAATGGGCCGCCTCCAAGTGAACTCGTTGCGAGAGCAGCCTGTTCAACCTGTTCATATGGGGCTCGAAGTTCGACAGTAGAGCTGATGAAAGTGTAACCTGCAAGCAGTTCCCCCTCAAGCTGGAATTCAGGCTATCGCAACACTACGGTTGGTACCGAACGAAGGTTTTCCTAATCAAAAAAGTAGCCAATTGGCTACTTGGCTCTTCTATAACAACAGTCATGGAAGTAAATATTTAGCTCCCCTTTCGACTGCGTTTAAATTTTCTTTAAAATTAGGCACATTTAGTCTCACCTAGTCACAGGTATGTTGCAGAAGAGTACTATAGCGACAGCGACCCGGGATGTGGTTTCTCTTTACAATAAGAAAATTTGCAGAACCTTTATTTCTGTTCACGCGTGGATGGAAAGCTCTCGTGAGAACTTCTAAGATTAAAAAGCCGCAGTTGATGAATTTTTGACTGCCTTAGCAGCCAACCTTCCAACATTATGTGATCTTCAACAAAGATCCTTCCACAGACTATCACTTTGGTGTAAAAGATGAGAACTTGAAGTGAATCCGGAAAAAACGGATCTGATACTTTTTAGTAGGACACACAAAATACCTGCTCTTCAGCACATATTCCTAGGAGGGAAACCACTTAGAGTAACAGAAAGGGCAAAATATCTAGGACTTGTACTAGATAGGAAGCCAAATTGGGGGCTCACAGTCGCAGACAGAGCACACACAGTTATGACCGCAATGTACTCCTGCGGAAGGCTTATTGAGAAGAAATGGGGATCGGAACCCAGAATGATACATTGGCTCTACACAGCAGTGGTTAGGCCAATTCTCTACTATGGTATTGTAATATGTTGGGATACCCTTGAGAAGGGTGTGAGCATCAAAAAACTTGACAAAGTTCAAAGACTAGGATTTGTTCTGATAACCGGTGCCATGTCGACCACACCATCGAAAGCATTATATGCGACATTAAACTTCCTGCCGGTAGATATGCAGGCAAAATATATGGCGCGAAGCACGGCAATAAGGCTGAGCACTCTAGGACAGTGGTCAAACACGGATTATGGTCACGGTAAAATCCTAGCTGTCACTTTGGAGCTTCCCGGCCTGGTGGACTATGCACTCCCGCCTAAACTTGCCATTACAGCGTTGACGACCCTCCTACCCTCAAGGGAAGAGTGGTAACGGGACGATGTGAGACAGGGCGAGTCCATCCATGTATACACAGATGGCTCAAAGCTCGATGGCAGGCCGGGTGGAGGTGTATACTCCGAGCATGTGGCGATCTCCTTCAGGTTTTGGCTCCCCGACTACTGTAGTGTCTTCAGGCAGAAATGATGGCATTAATGAAAGCCGCGACACTGATACAGTGTGATGCGATATCTGGAAAAGACATCTACATTTTCACTGACAGCCAGGCGGCGATAAAATCCCTCACAAAACAGTTGACAACCATCAAGGTAGCCATGAAATGCCGCACATCTTTTAACGAGATGGCTGAGTCATTTCACCTTGAGGGTAACTGGAGAGCTGATGAACTAACGAAAATCGGCACCAAATTGACTAATGAGTACATAGACAATGACGTAGGGATGCCCTTATAAACATGTAAGCCATTCATCCTTAAAGAAATCATAAGGAAAGCAAACGAAAGATGGTGTAATGAAGCCGGCTGCAAAATCGCCTGTCAACTGTGGCCGACTCTAAATGCTAAACGCACAGAATCTCTGCTAAGCCAAAATAAACACAGTTTAGGCACACTGATTACAGTCATAACTGGGCGCTGTCTAATAGGTAGACACACCCAGAGGATGGGTGTGCAAAGGCATAACTTCTGTAGAAGTTGTCTAGATGAGGACGAGGAGGACACAATCTCGCACCTACTGTGCCACTGTCCTGCTCTATCCAGACGTAGGTTTACTATTCTGGGTAAACAATTTTTTAATGAGTTGGAAGATCTCAGTTCTACAGAAATCAGAAATATTCTAAAATTTTTGAAAATCACACACTGTTTTTAGGAGAGATAGTGACAAGCTTTCCACGCGTCATCACAATGGGCTATGAGCCTGAGTGTGTCCCACAGGACAACCGCTTCAACATAGCCTAACCTAGTGGACATTGCCCGCCAGGCATGCATGCAGGTGGGACTTGATATTAATTCGACTTCTTTGTGCAGCAACTGTTTGCAAGATGAGGTATGATAAATTTCCTCAGCATTTTCTCCTCAATTTTGCTGCCTTTGCGGGGCTAATGTTTGGGATATTCTGGCTCTCTCTTCTTTATATCAGATTTGTATAGTACACAGTTTATTAATTTCCTTAGTAACACGAAGTGGTTAACACAATCGTGAATGGTCAGCATTCGGTCTGCTTTTGTTGTTTTTTGATAGCCCTAAACCTCCATTCCCCTTATCTTCACTGCGCTTTTTTCAATGCACTGATATCACAAACGACGAGCCCGCTCGCGTGCAAACATTAAACCTAACCTAACTTAAACTCTTTCGCCTAAAATTTATGAATTCATACAAATTAAATTTAAGTGCAAAAATTCTCTTCCCTAATACGCTCAAATCAGACTTAAACACTTTTCCTTTTCAGCTCAAAAGTAAAAGGTACAGTTTGTATGTCATAAGTCGTAGAAGGATTTTCAGGTTGGTGTTGGAGAATTCATACTCATTTCTGGAATTTAGGTTTCAAATTAAAAATAAACAAAAATGTTTGCCTACTACCATAGATTTCTGAATTGAAGTACTTAACAAAGACTTTTGTTTGGTTTTTTTTCCATAGATTCGTAAATTTGTGAGATACGGCATCCGTTTACATAGGACAGCAGCTCAAGTTTGTCATGATTTTTTTCTGGCAGAATTCCAGTGAAATTAATAACATTTGTAAAACGAAAAATATCGTACTGTAGTACCCATTACATTCGCTCGAATGGAAAGGATTCATTAGCTATTAATTGAAGTTTGGAATGGAAGGCCTAGAATTCCTGAATACAGCTGCCGATTTTTAAAGGAAATTTGAACATCATCAAATATTTCGTAGCTGCAAGGATTTCCTGTTTCATCGCTTGGACTCTATATTTGAGGTGGCCGCATAAAAAATTGTACAAAGGCTAAAAAATATTGTTTGGTTATGCAGCTCAAACAAACAGTGAAATAAGCGCAAGCAACGCGGTCAACCATTTAACATAGCGGCACCGCTTTCAACTGCGTGTTAATTCTTACATATATCTGTAGATACACACATACATACATATTTACATCAGAAATATAATCTGCTTTCGAATCAAGGAGAAACAATGCGGCATTTCATGTATGATATGTAATCCCTATTCCACTCCGCGCGCGTTTTGTCCTATGCGTGGCACCGTAACATTACGTGCGGTTCATCCCACAGCGCCAGTTCTGCTTACCAAAAGTGGCCCACTGGGCACATTATATCATAACCTCAACCTTCATATCAAGAAAGGTGAGGTTCTTACCCATTTAAAGTTTGAGAATAGGTTAAAATCGTTTCGACCCTAAGGCCTTCACTTCTTGAATTTCATTCATCATTTATTTTAATTCTTTGTTATTTTACCGCCAAAAATACCGCACGGCTTACTACGAACCCACCTGCAATCAGTTAATCAATAAACAAATGCTGAAAGACGAATTCCGTTTATTGTCTTTTAAAATTTTAGCCTCCAAAAAGGCTCAGCGGCTACACAAATAACGTGAAATAATTCGAAACGGAAAATGCGTTAATAAGAATTTGATTGTTTTGTTGGCTACGATGCATCGCCCATACCATAAAAACCAGCAGCAATAGCAAACAAAACAAAAAACAAAAAAAAAAAAAAAACACGAAATATTGCTGCTTACATTTCTAAGCAGATGCAAGGTATTTTTCACTGGTTTGCCGGCTCGCTGGTAACTCGAAAATTTATGGGAACTTGCAGTGATTACCACGCAGAGTCTCACCTATTAATAAAAAAAGGAGAAACAAAATTTTTTAACAAAAATATTTCACCAAGTGTTTCCTCATTCACATCATTACAACAAAAATCGTATGAAAGATGTTCTGGAAATTATTTTAAAGCTATCCTGTCTTTTTAGCTAACCAAAAGGTTGATTTCCTTCCTCTAATTAAGTTACTCAAACCACTTAGATCTCTTTAAAAAGGAACTAGTCCCTCCGGTGAGACATTTTGGAAATTTACCGGGTCTTCAAATAAATGATCGCTAAGATATTTGGCACGGGTTCTTCGAAATGCAAGACTTTTACAGAGGAGGTGTTGTACCGACTTAATTTCTACTTCATCTCTACAACTCCTGCAGAAGTCATTGTGAGGTACACCCTTTCTACCAGCCAGGGTGCTAATAGTGCAGTGGCCCGCGTTTAAAAGATCCGAAGATATTTCGCTTTACACTTGGTGTACACTCCAACATTTTCAGCTTTGAATACATCTCAAAATTATTAAGTTTCTTATTTTTATTTTTTCGGCTTACTTCTTGGACATGAGTGGCATGAAGGGAATGAAAATGCTGACACTTTAACGTAAAAGGGGACAAACACTCCATTCATAGGTCCTGAACCTTTCTGCGGGGTAAATAACAGCTTCCAAAGTGTCTTTCTACGTAAGCAAAAACAACGAGGCCTAATGGATGACTGGAGAGCCCAATCGGGCATGTGGCAGTCGAAAAGACTCATAGACCCAGAACGAATAAAGGCAGAAGCAATCCTTAACCTAAACAGAAAGGACATAAAACTTCACAGTGAACTACTAACAGGACACTGTTTAACTTTATTATCACATGAAAAAGATGGGTGCGATGGAAAACGATTCCTGTAGACTCTGCAAAGAGGCACAAGAAACAGCAGAACGCGTTCTATGCGACAGCCCAGACAAATTTAACTTGCAGTACATAACTTATCAGTACATAGCTGAATGGGTTGGTGCGTGCCTATCATTCCGAGGTTCACAGGTTTGAATCCGGGGCATGTAACACCAAAAAATTGAAAAAGTTGTTTTTAATGCCGGTCACTCCGCAGCAGCCAATGGCAAACCTCTGAGTGTAATTTTGCGTTAAAGACGTTCCTTATAAAAAACAATCAAAAAAGTTGTATATTCGCACTATTTTGTTCGTCCTAACATCAAGACGCACACCACAAGAAGTAGCCCAAATTTACTTGCTTAGATAAAGTGTAATCTCTTCTACCTCTCCTGACTGGCACCTATCTTAAACGAACACCTCCCATAAGCGGACGATTTTTTCAATTCCTTAGGAGTCCGCTTAAGGGAGGGTACACTGTATATATATTTGAGCTATATATATATATATATAGCTAAAAATTGGAAAGGCTTTCCACAATTACCGCCTATTTAATTTGAATTATCTTACTTATACTGCCCTTAAACGAAGTGCTTTGGAATATACACCAGTGCGTATACGTAACATGGAATTAGTACAATTTGAAAGGTCAGTTTGAGCTCCTTTTTCAGCCTACAAATCTCGCCATTAAAAAGCATCTCTCTTATAATATTAATATATAAGTAATAGACTTGAACAAGAAATGTTCCGCTAACACTCATAGAACTATTTTCATTTTGCCATTCTCCCCGAACTGCTCGGGTAGAGTGGTTGGAATTGTAGCAGAAATGGCCTTCAGAGCAAATAAAAAAGGGGCGCAACTTTACTTAAAAAGTTAATATTAAAGTAAAATTGTGCATATATTTGAATTACTAAATGAATTCTAATTCAGTAAACAACATAATTCGTAAAATTTACACTGCACTGTTTTACTCAAACCGGGAAAAAGTCGTACAGTTTCACATTCACTCTTCATGTGATGTCACGACAATAACACGCCAAGGAACAGTTCGTATTGTTGGAAGAAAAGTTGAGGTAGGTGAAAGTACAAAGTTGTTGGTTAGGCGTCATTCACAATAACTTGCACTTTCTCAACTCACAACATGGAACATTTTGCGCAAAGACCTTGACCAACGTCCATGTAATAGCCAGGTGGAGCAGCGCAGGAATTGAAATCTCAAGACGATTTTAATAAGCGTAAATTTGCTAATGTTACTAGGGAAATTTTTTTTTCAATATTTTTTTCAGTGTTGAAGCCCAAATTTGATAAAAAAAAATTGTTTTTTTTTTCAAACGAAATGTAATGAAAATATTATCTGCCGATTTCGTCGTATTAACTGGTCTGGCAGAGCATGTGATTTAACACAAATCGATTATTTTCTGTGGGACTATGCTAAGTCACTGTCTTAGGCTAATAAACTAGCAAAAGCGTGTGAAACAAAAGCAACAGAAATAAGACCAAATAATTGAAAAAGTTGAATAAAATTTACTGATGGATTAAAATTCTTCGAGAGACCCACGGATGTAAAGCAGTGTAATTCCATCTGTGGGCCTCGCGAAGAATTTTAATCCATCAGTAAATTTGAATAAACTTTTTCAATTATTTGGTCTTATCTATATCTATATTATTTTACCGGAACTTATTGAAACCTGTTCATTAGCCTTTTTTTATGCAAATAAAATTAATTCTTATACAAAAACCATATAAATCAATTTTGAAACTATTTTTTATTTTTGTGTTTTTCTGTTTTTGCTATTGATGCTGAAGTACCACTTTGAATTATTTCACAGTAGACATTGAATTCAGCATCTACAATGCGTGTGTGTATGTCACAAAGCACAATGAAACTCAACTACGGCGGTCGCTAACATTACTTAAGATAATTACTAACACTTGCTACCCACAACATAACACAACAACAGTGGCCATATAAGATCTCATTTTCGTGCAACTTTTGAAAGTGAATTCAAACACTCAAACACACAAAATGGGATTTATGAAGAAAATTACAGAAAACTTCCACAATTACTGAAGAGTGGGACGAGAGTGAAACACGCGCATAATTTAGCCTTAGCCACCATTGCTTTCTAATGCAAATACACATACACATACACGCACACACGCACATACACACATATCAAAACAAACCGCCAGCAGCAGCTCAGCAACTTATGGTTTCTAAGCAGCTTTCATTCAAAGTTACGTGACGCAGAAGTAAAACCAAAGGGCAAGAAACAGCGCAAAATTTTCATAAACTTAAGAAAACTTATTGTGCGTACGATTCTAAAACGAGAGCAGCGGTGAAAGTGAAAGTAAAAGCTGTAATCTGAAAGGCAAAGCGAAAAACAATAAATAAAGCGGGTAGAGCGGGCGGCTTTTATGTGAAATATATGTCAGGATAACACAGTGCGGCACGACGCGTTGCTGGTGACTTACTTACACGCATTTGTTTGAAGAGGTAGAAGCTGAATTCACACAGAAAAAAGTAGCAGATCTCGAATTGCATACGAATGTACACTAGAGATGACATTTCCGATTCTGATGGTTTTTTTCAATCACGAAAATTTCGGGATTAGCTTGTTTTAAACTTGGGATCCCGAAAACTGTGAAATACGAAATGAAAGATGCGCAGCGCAAATTTCGATGGCAATAAAGTTTTTCACCTTCCAAGAAGCTTGTTTCACTTTAGTTAAACAGTATAGTGTAAATTGTTTAGATTTGTGAATTGCATTAATAAAATTTTTGAGTGAAATAACAAAATTAAGAGGGGAGTCTGGTTTATAAGGTAAAAAAAATCATTTTTTTTTTTTCGTTTTAAGCGGTTCCTAATATATTTCAGAATATTCACACAAAGTTACAGAGCCTAATTCTCAATATTTCCGTAGATACAAAGCCAAAGATAGGCGAGCGTTAGGTAGTTACGCTGTGACCGGACAGCTATAGTACAAACTTTATCTTCTTTTCTCAACTTTTCATTTTTATGATTTCTTTGAATTGGCGTACATGAATGAAAAAAAACTAATGAACCTTTTGAAATGAATCATAGTTTGTTCCCTTCAGTATTAAATTCTCTTCTATTTGAACTAGCAAAATAGATAAAAAAAAATTTTCAAGATTTTTATACCAAATTGAAGTGAATTTTTTTTTTATAGAAAGGCATTTTTTTTTTTTTAACCTCCAAAAAGTTGAAATTTTGGTATTTCTCTCAGTTTTCTTAGTTCATCTAGAATAAAAAATCATAATAATTAGAAATCCATTCGAATTTTTTGCTTTAGATAATAATTACGAGCTGCATCTTGTGCGCCAGTTGGAAACTCCAGCGTTGCAGCGCTCTACTAATTTCTATGTTAAACATTTTTTCCAACTTATTTTAACCAGTACAAAAATTTTTTATACTTTTTAAATGGCCATTAAAAGATAGAAAAAACTTTGCAGTGCTAAATTAATTTTTTCCTTAAAAGAAAAATCGCAAAGAGATGCAATTTTTAGACCTCATAAACCCCCTTAAATAAATTTAAAAGCAGCTTAAGCAAGCACTGACTGCTGTCAGAGCTATGAGTTCCACCATGTGGAATTTTCTTTTAAAATTGCATTTTTAATTAAAAACGCATTATTTTAAAAACAACAACTTTCAATTAACTGTTCTTATTTCATATACATTATTTTAATGTTAAAAAACAAAATTTAGTTACATAAAAAAATTTAAAAAAATATGACAAAAAAATGAATCCAAAAATAAATTAAATAATTTTTTTTAAATATAAAATAATTTTATTTAATTTACAATTGGTTTTTATTAAAAAATGTTTAAATTATTTTATTTACTTTTTAATACAATTTTAATAAGGGTTTTCACGTTATTCCAAAAAATAACTTTCATTTAACTTTTTTATTTTATACCTTCATGCAACAATGCATTTTTGTCGCTCTTAATAATGTCGAATTTCGTGCCTTCAAAGTACGATTTGCCGACATCGTTGATTTTCTGTTATCAATTGAAGAAAAACGCTTCTCAAGCTCATCAAATGCTTACAGAAGCTTATGGTGGACATGCTCTAAGTAGAGCACAGTGCTTCAGGTGGTTTGAAAAAATTCCGAAATGGTGATTTTAGCGTGGACAACGAGGACTGTGGCCGGCACCGAAAAAGTTTGAGGACGCCGAATTGCAAGCACTGTTGGATGAAAATGATTGTCAAACGCAAGAAATGATGGCAGAGCAGTTGGGAGTGACCCAAAAAACCAGTTCCAAACGTTTGAAAGACATGGGCATGATTTTAAAGGTCAGAAGATGGGTGCCGCATGAACTGACTGAAAGGCAGCAAGAAAATCGAAGAACCACTTGTGAAATGCTGTTCTCCCGGTTCAAAAGGAAGTCTTTTTGAATCGAATCGTTACGGGTGATGAAAACTGGGTGTATTTCTCCAATCGCAAGCGTAAACGATCGTACGGTCCGCCCGGCCACAAGCCAAAAACAACGGCCAACCAAATCGCTTCGACCGCAAGGCAATGCTGTGTTTTCTGGGATCAGCGTGGTATGATTTGGTACGAGCTATTAAAACCAGGAGCAACAGTTGACGAAGCACGCTACCAACGACAATTGGCCGATTTGAATAGCGCTATACACCGAAAACGCCCAGAATATGCCGATCGGCGTCACAAAGTAATTTTTCTTTATGACAATGCATCGCCACATCGAACAAGAACGACCCGGGAATTGGTGGAGTCATACGATTGGGAACCGCTGGTGCATGCGGCTTACTCACCAGACTTGGCGCCTTCCGATTATCATTTGATTGCATCGATGGGCCACGCACTTTCCGAGCAGCGCTTCAATTTTCACGGAGAAGCCAAAAAATGGCTCGATGATTGGTTTGCGGCCAAAGACGGCCAATTTTTTTGGTACGGCATACACAAATTGCCTGAGAGATGGGACAAATGTGTCGCTAGCGATTGCTATTATTTTGAAGATTAAATTTGTAACCATTTTTTGTTAATAAACGTTTGAAATTAAAAACAAGTCTCATTTCATAGGTATATACCCATTACACATAATTTTGAAGTTAAATAAAAAAAATTTTTATTGATTAAAAATATTTTACTGGGAAAAAAATTCCGTTTTTAATTTAAATTAATATTTGCTTTTAGTAAAATTTGGTTTATTTATGTTCTTTTTACCTTTTTTAATTAAAAAAATTTTTTTTTTTGTTATATAAGTTAAAACGTTTTTGTATTTTCTTTTTAACCTTATAATTATTTATGTAAAGTAAACAAATAAAATTGTAATAAATACAAACAAAAATAAACTTGAATACATTTTTTTTTTTGTTTTTTAAAATTGCATTTTCATTAAAAGACTCTTTTATTATATTATATATGTATATTATTATATACAAATTAACGAATGTATTACTTCAAGATTTGCCTGTTTTAATAAAGTGCGACTCTTAAAAACAGTTTATCTTAAATTTGTAATGGCTTCAGCTCATAGTCGGCTTAAGTGCTATCAGCTTCATTTCGAAAAAGTGCATCCCGAGATCACGGGATTGCTTTGAAAATATCCTCAAATCTCGAGATGAAAATTTTCCGCTAATACCGGCATCCCTATTATAGATACACCCTTACTCATGCACTAAGCATTTAAGCAAATACAGATTTACGCGCATATAAAAAAGCGCTCGCGCAGTCAACGCAGTCGGTTCTACAGGCAAGCAAATCTCTCACGGCGACAACAACAACAATAACACAACCAACAACCAGCATTCAATGCAGGGGGTCCTACTAATGCTTGTCACTTAAGAGTTGAAACGCCAGTTGATTCAACAGACGCCACAGCAACAGTCAGCTGTTGGAGAACTCGCAACTCTGGCAACTGTTGATGAAAGCCCATGCACCTAAACTGGTACGAGTATACCTACAAACACACTCGTACATCAAACAGAACTCATATGCATGCATGCCTGCGTATGTGTTTGTGTGTGTGTATGTATGCACAGTTGCCAGCAACTGCTCTTGCTTGTCTGCCTTAGCAACTTCCTACAATGACAACTATTGTGCTGACTTGTACAGTTGCACTAGTTGTTGTTATTTTGGTTTTAGATTCTTTGAAAACACAATGCCGTAGCATTCTCGCTGAATTAGTGTGAGTGTGTGGGCGTGCGTCTGACACAAATGCACTTTTAATCGTGCTGGCGTTGGTAAACGCTGGGCGCATGTTTGTGTTTTATGTAAATTTGCATGGGGATGTCACGTGCTGCACTATGCGGGCATGAAATTGGCGAAAATTTAATTCAAAATATAACCAGCTGCTTACTGGAAATCTTTGTGCACACAGTAGTCACCCGATTGTGCGTACTTTTTCAAACAAAAGCAGTTAAAAAAATATTTTTCTTCACATGATTCAGAAATTCAAAGGGAAATAAATAAAGTCATGGTAATAGTTTATCTTGCATTTTTCGGTGTCCCCTTTTGGTGGCTTGTAATCAGAACGACTTATAATAAAAATCATTCATTGCATTCCCACTTGGTTTTCTCAATGAAAATTTTTAGTGATATCAGGTCAGCCCATAAGTTCGTGCGTATTTTACCCATAATTTCACTTTTGTACGATTTTTGCATACAAAAAATTATTCGCAGAATATAACGGAACTACTTACATTTTCTTTGATATATTGTGCATTCAACAAGTGATTTTAATCGCGGATAGACGCACGTGTTGTTAAAAAATAAAAAGGAATGTTCGAACGCGTATAAGAGGCATATTTTGTATTTTTTTTATAAAAGTGGTAAAAATGCAACAACTGCTGCTGCAGAAATAAACACTGTTCACGGAGAGAATACCGTGAGTGTAAGGACTGCCCAAAAGTGATTTTGAAAATTCCGAAGTGGTAACTGCGACGTCGAGGATGCCCCGCGCGCTGGTCGTCCTGAAGTCTTTAACTCCAACGCCTTGCTCGAACTCGTGGATGCTGAGCCAAATTTGACAGTCGATATGATAGCTCAGAGGTTAAATTCATGGCATGGAACAGTTCAGAGGCACCTGGTTCAGTTTCAAAGCTGGGAAAATGGGTTCCGCATAGACTTTCCGTCGCCAACCTTCAGCAGAGAGTGAATGTGTGTTCTCAGCTGCTGCAACGGTTTGAAAATTAAAGTTTTTTCAACCGTATCGTTACTGGTAATGAAAAATGAGTCCTTCACAATAATCCTGTTCGTAAACGTCGATGGTTAGATAAAGATGAAACACCAGAACTGACCCCTAGAGATGGCCTTCACCCCAAAAAGATTCTCCTGTCTATTTGGTGGAATATGGCCGGTATTGTTATGATTTTCTGGAATCAAATCAGACGATAACTGCTGATTATTATTCCCATCAGCTATCAAACCTGAATGAGGCACTTAACAAAAATCGACCCTCTTTAGTGAATAGACGCAAAGTTTTGTTTCACCACGACAACGCAAGACCTCAAACCGCAAGGCAAACATTAGGCAAGCTGAACGAGCTCGGATGGGAGCTAATGCCGCATCCACTGCTTCTCCATACTCTCCGGATATTGCACCTTGTGTTTATCACCTTTTCCGTGGACTTCACTCCCATATGAGTAACAAGAACTACTCCTCAAAAAAAGCTATAAAAAGGGATATCGAAGCGTATTTTGGCTCCAAGGACAAAAAATTTTCTGAGCAGGGAATTAAAAATTTGCCTAAACGTTGGGAAGACATTATAAATAATGAAAGAAAATATATTATTGATTAATAAATACTTTAAACATCTTTTTTATTAATTTTAAAACCACCTTTAAAAAACGCACCAATTTACGGGCCGACCTGATAATTGCAGGGTTGCCACTTAAAGTAGAAGTACTTGTTTCTGAGGCAGAAAATATTAAAAAAAGTTTGTTGCCCATTTGAATAAACATTGGATTGGAGAAAAAGTATCTGTTCTGGTCGGCTTTTAGCTTCTGGGCGATGCTACCACTACCAACTTCGATTATTTTTGTGGTTTTATTGACATTTTCAACATTTTCTTTACCATCAAACATGCCAGAACCGAATCGACGAAATCACTCCATGTGCTGTGCGCTTTCACTAATAAGAGTCAGGCAGCGCCAAATTGGCTAACCTGAGTAGACCTTGTCGCCCAGTCGCCCTGGAAATAACATTTACAAGATATTTATTGTTATTCGAACTGTGGGCCACATGCTACGCCATCTAATCAGTAGTCGACCGCGTTATTTTCAACATCAATGAGCAAAAAATTCACTATCATGACTCAGTAACATTCGCTCACGCTTGGAAGGACGTAGTTCCAGCAAAAAATGTGGTGCGATGATCATAGCGGCACAAGGGCCATATTAAACCGACATTTTTTCCTAAGGAGGCTTATCAAATTTCCTAAGGAGGCTTATCAATTTTCCTAAGGAGGTTTATCAATTGAGGGTTTCCGGTGGCAAGGAGCCAAAAATTACACTTTTTTTACCCGTCTCTTCAAGGAGAAATGTACCTCGTCTAGTTTTATTATTGAAGCATGATTTCGATTGTACAACTCAACAATTTCAACGGAGGAGTCTACCTTCTCATCTTCACATAATACACATCTCCTTTACTGAATGCTTCCGAAGCAGCTTGGCACTTCTACACTTTAAAAGCTCAACCCTGTAAATTTAATACTGAAATGCCAACTCACTTCTGCACTTTGCCGAAAATAGAAATGAAAGCGAAAATAAGAAATTAATATCTCTCGAATCCGTATGAAAGTTAAGGGCGTACATATTTCAATAAATTTCACCATTTATCATAATTTCGCGGCAAGCAGTGAAACTGCGAGCTGACAATGGGATTTTCTTATTAAATTCAGCGAAAGGAAAACAATCGTCGAAATATGTGGAAGTATGCAGAGCAAATAAAACTCAGCGGAAATCGAAAGGGCTAAAAGCAGCTTTACGCCGGCATTTTTTGTTTCATATATCTACGCCTCCTGTGATGCTTTATGAAAAATCCCTGCAGTCAAGCTCGCTACCAGTGCGCTTGGAAACTGGGAGAGTAAGTATGTGTTCCTACTATTTTCAATGCTAATTTTTTTTACTTTAGAATACCCTGGAAAATGGCAATTGTTAGCTAGTATCAATAAGGGTTAGTTAAGGCTTAGTACTTGCCTTTGCATCAGCACTACACTAGTTAACGAAGTACTTCTTAATAGAAAGAAGCAAAAAAAAAAAAGATGATTGACTTCATCAATATTTGTATTTATTTAATTTTTATAATTATAGAAAAATATTTGATATTTTTTATACACTTCTAACTTTCTTTCTCATTTTGCAACTAGCACAATTGAGGTCACTTCGGAACTAGTACATGTGAGTTCTTCCATCAAATACCAGTTCATGAATTTCTTAGCCTCTAGATTTAGATATAGATTTATCGGAGGTTTGCACTTCAACCTCCAGGTCGTTTTTGCCCTCTACTCATCACAGTACCTCATTCAAAACCAGTTGCTTTATTAAATTTAAGATAGAACTGGGTTGGACAGAGCGTATGTGCCTTTTCTCTAGCTGCCTCTAAAAAATTTTCTTATAAGAGTATTTAAATTTATTTTTCGAGTTGACATGATTTTATAATCTTTTTTTCTTTTTTATCATGATTTTATTTACGGGATAGCCAACATTAAACTTTGAATCCCTAACCTAATTTATCTGCTGGTTAGCCTGCTGGTTAGCCCTGATTGTGAGTGGGTTATTTTTGATCAACTTATCTCCATCCTTAGCGAGCTGATCTCTTCGTTCTAAGCGTACATTGTATAGTAATTTATGAAAAAGGAAGAAGTCCAACTAGTTCATAAGTGGTCGCAATTGTACTAGTTGTCAAATGCCCAGTTTGCGGTGGTATAAAACAAATATTCCACTATTACGTCTGTTGTTTTCAATGTTGTTGTATATTTATTTAACAATATTTCTAATTTCTTCTGAGTTGTATTCATTTAATTTAAAAAAAAAATGTTTCGTTATAACATCAAATTTATTTTAGCTATCAAAACAAAACTTATTTTTTTTATTTTGTTTTTTTTTTCTTATTTATTTTTTTTTTTAATTAAATAAAATTAATTCTCTTTAATTAAAATAAAAGAGGAAAAAAAATAAATTAATAAATTAAGAAAAAAAATTAAAAAGAATTAATTTAAATAAAAAAATAAAAACAAAATAAAGAAAAAAAAATTAATATTGTTTTGATAGCTGATTTAATTAAAAAAAAAAATGTTTCGTTATAACATCAAATTCATTTTAGCTATCAAAACAAAACTTATTTTTTTTTTAATTTTGTTTTTGATTTTTCTTATTTTAATTTTTTTTTAATTAAATAAAATTAATTCTCTTTAATTAAAATAAAAGAGTTAAAAAAATTAATTAATAAATTGAGAAAAAAAAAATAAAATAAAAAAAATAAAGACAATATAAAGAAAAAAAATTAATATTGTTTTGATAGCTGAAATAAATTTGAGGTTATAACCAAAACATTTTTTTTGTTTTTTTTCTTAATTAAATGAATACAACTCAGAAAACAATTGAAACTAGTGTTAAATAAAAATAAAAAAAAGATTCAAAATAACACTTGTAATAGAGAAATATTTTTTTTAAACACACCTCTAACTGGTAATTTGACAACTAGTACAATTGGGACCAGTTCTGAACTAGTTTCACCTCTTCCCTTTTCATAAATTACTACACAACGTCTGCCGAATATTTTTGCTTTCCACTGCACGTGCTGCGCGCACGTCTTTTGCACACACTCTTCCAACTTTATCTGCGTACTGCGCGATACTCGCAGCACACCAACAACAATAAGAAGAAACTACAATTATAAACAAATGCAAAGAGTATGGCAATGAATATGGCGCTGGCGCACAATACCACATCACTTTCCTCAGCACATTTTCCCGCCATTTCGAGTGAGACCTTCATGAATGCAAATGAATTGAAAGGAAATTAAAATTTGATGAAAATCCAATTAAGCAAATTTTAAATTATCAGTCCTTTGCTAACGCTGGTGCCTCTGACGTTACCAATATGTATCCGCTTAGCAGCTGCTGCTTATTTACGAAAATTATTAATGAAACTGCTTGACTTCAAGCGCAGCAAAGTCACACAATCAGAGTATTTTGGCCAAAGAATGTCGGTGGTTGCTTTCACTGGAATTTGACATTTGCTAATTTCCAATACATACAAACAAATGGCATTTGGAGCGAGTTGAGCAAAGTCGTTTATATAGTCATATATACAAAAAAAAGCCACTGTACGGGTAAATGGAATCGCAAAATTTTTCAAAGTAATAAGTTTGTATAACATTTCTTCAGAATTAAACCGGATTTATATCAATTGAATACTCGCGTCAAAGCGTAACCAATTAAATAGTTTCTCTAAATCAAAGTGGAAAACCTCTAATTATGATTTGTGGCTAAAAATTAAATGATAAATATTATTGCCTTTAGGTATCGAAAATATTCGCTGCAGAGACAGCCACGTCCGCAAGCTAGGAGAAGGACTAAATAAAATTCCATCTACCAACATAAACAGCCTGCGCATAGCTTTGAAGTTGTACGATTTGGACTTTGTTCCTTTTGAATGCAAAATTAACACCACCAGCAATATTAGACTGCCAATTAAATGAAGAATAAGTCCTGCCAACAGATACTACTTTGGGCTTAGTAGATGATTGAAAATAAGAAACTTCTTTGGGCGGTTGGAAAACAGGCTCCACAATGTTCTCATCAAACCCATGAAATCTAACAAAAGCTGAAAAGCATTGGTCACATTCGAAAGAAGCATTTTGTGCCATACCTATGGCCCTGAGAGACGAATACCGAATCGGTTGGAATGATGAATTCTACGAGCTTCATAAAGGCATAGAAAAAATCGCGTGCACGATAGTGATAAAGAGAAAGCATCCTTCGACCCGACCTCCATACAGGTATGTCCACCCATGAACCGCCGAGACGCCTACTCATGCAAAGGAAGAAGTAAATGTAGAAAAATACGTCTGTACCTGGAGCTCTACAACTGGAAAGTCTGTAGATGGAACTTCACAAAGAACAGGCAAAATAAGTAATTTTCTTTTTTTTGTTTCAACCACAAACGCCAAAGCTAGTAAAGCGCTAAATGAGGTACATACATAGAAACGAAAAAATAGGGGACTCAACTTACTTAAATTTTCACTTTAACTGTTTCTCAACTATTTGTCACTGATACGTCTACTAAATGTTTATGTCTTTTACATGCCGACGACGCCAGAAAAGTCAGTTCCTTTATTAGTAAAAAAACTTGCACTTTGTTGCACGGTGTTGCATATATTATTTTTATGCTGGTTATTTTGAAATTAATCTAAGTCATATCAAACTTAAAAAAAAAGGAATTATGTGCAAGATTAGTACAAAATTTAGCACTCGTAATCAATTTTCATTATTCAAGACCACAAAGAGACGAAAAAAAATATGAAAAAAAAGAAAAATAAGTATTTATCTATTTACAATATTTATTTACTAGTAATATAATTATAAATAATAAAAGTAGCTGCAGACATTGCAGGCAAAGCTGAGGCTACACCTGCCGCAATCAGACTGAAAGGCACGGTTGCAAGCTTGGCCTCAATTACAGACACGCAAGTATCCTTTGAGTTCATCCCTTTGGCGACTGATCAATGCGCATCCCTGCTTAGTCTGAGCGGAACATTCTTCACTCACATTCCTTCAAGTGAAGAGTAGGCGGGGTACAGAGTTTGGAGGCAGCACATGGTAAATCTGTTCATAGATGGCACAAAATTTGATGGAAGGCTTGCCTCAAGCTCAACCCAGCTCAAGCTCCTAATCAAACTTAAGTTCAGGTTACCGGACCACTGCAGTGTATTCCAAGCAGAAGCTGTTCGCTTGTGTAACTGTTACGGAGGTTAATATCTACTCCGACAGCCAAGCGGCAATCATGGCCCTGGGCTCGATGATGATGCACTCAAAATTGGTTTTGGAATACCTGACTTCACTTTCGAGTGCATCCTCATTCTTTGACTTAAGGTTCATCTGAATACCTGGTCATAGCGACATCGTAGGAAACTGCGAAGCAGATGACCGGGCTAGAGAGGGGACTTGTGAGGTAGTTACCCCACCAAAGGAGAGCATTGGTATCCTTTTGACTAACTACGGACTGCTCTTGAAGAGGTGGGCTACGCGTTAACTCAGCAAACGCTTGGCAAGTACACCTACGTCTAAGGTCACGAAATCTTCCTGGACTTTAATGGAGCGGAGGTGCTCGAGGTATCTCGTAAAGTCAACAAAATCTCAGCTCTCGAATTTCGTGTGTGCCCTTACAGACCATTGGCCATCAAGTATACATCCCTATGAGACTCGGCATTACTTGGAGTCCTTTTTGCGTCAGTTGTATGGAGGATAAGGTAGAATCATCTCAGTACCTTCTCCGAACTGGCTATGATTTAAGCATCTTGGCTCTCGTCTCTTTGCTACGCGTGCTAATACGGATCCATGCAGGATATTAAAAAGCTGATGAATTTCAGCAATAGCGGCTAACACCAACGTAAAGCAGACATCGTTCGGTTGTATTCACAAAATGCACATCCACTGCCACCCTACTCCTCCTTCCGTTTTTCCCAGTCTTCCTATCTCCTTTACAAATTTTTGATTTGCGTCCAAGTGGGCTCTCTCTATGGGCAACCCATTTCAACCTAACTTAATAACGCACTAACGCTAAGGGACGTCGGCCTGTAAAAAATATTTGTTTGCCTTTAGCTCAAAGTGCAATCAGGTTAAAAGAGATTGGCCTCTGGAGACAATCTCTCAAGGGACATGGTAGCATTTTCGGACAATTAACAACGTATTTCTCCGAACTTCGAACAGACCTCTCTATCCGCAAACTAGAGTTTGAGCGTCGTGCTAGGGCAATCTTTTCAACTAAGTAGGATTGGATCGAGAGGAAAATCTGCACCGAAGTTCGCACATCTGTCTTCACTGACCGAGTCGGAGCAGGGGTTTTCTCTAAATCAATCACCCAATTTATCAGTCAGCCAATCAGAACTGAAATTGCTGATGAGCTTGCCAGGAAGGGGATTGAATTGGCTTCAGAGACCTCCTACCCGATCATCGGCCTTCCCCTGACAGTTCAAATGCAAACGCTCAGTTAGTTGGAAATATATGACTTAGATCATTTCCCAAAATTATGTTAATTATATTATATTAATTTTCTTATAAAGGGTGGTTAAATTTCAAGGCCCGGTGTTGCTTTTAAATAAAACACAATTTCTTTAGGAAATTATTGCTATTTCTCTTAATTATGATAATATCGGTATGGCTCAACTACACACGGAACAAAATATCGGCCAAATGGCCACCGCGGCCTCGGCGGCACACCTTCATCCGATGGTTCAAATTTTCTTTGACGCTGAGGCATAATTGAGGTTCTATGCCGTTAATGTGCCGAATTATCTCATCCTTTAGCTCTTGAATTGTTGGTGGCTTATCGACGTACACCTTTTCTTTCAAAGAACCCCAAAGAAAGAAGTCCAACGGTGTCAAATCATATGATCTTGGCGGCCAATTGACATCGCCGCGACGTGAGATTATTCGGCCATCAAATTTTTCGCGCAAAAGAGCCACTGTTTCATTAGCTGTGTGACAAGTGGCACCGTCCTGTTGAAACCACATATCGTCCACATCCATATCTTCCAATTCGGGTCATAAAAAGTGCGTTATCATCTCACGATAGCGAACACTATTCACAGTAGCTGCCGGCACGGCCTCTTTTTGAAAAAAATACGACCCAATGATGCCGCCGGCCCATAAACCGCACTAAACAGTTACTCTTTGTGGGCGCATTGGTTTTTCGGCAATCATTCTTGGATTATCATTCGCCCAAATGCGGCAATTCTGCTTATTGACGAATCCACTGAGGTGCCTCACAGAAAATGTGCCTCATTACTGAAGATGATTTTCTTCGAAAATTGGTCATTCACTGTTGCCATTTCCTGCCACCATTCTGACCATTGACGACGCTTGAAATGGTCAAGAGGCCTTAGTTCTTGAGTCAATTGCACCTTGTTAGCGTGTAAATGCAAGTATTTATGGATAATATTCATCAACGAAAAGCGTGAGAGGTGCAATTGTTGAGCACGACGACAAGTTGAGGTGGACGGCTCTTCAACCACACTATCCCGAACAGCAGCAATATTTTCTGCAGTACGAGCTGTACGAGCATGCACTGCTGTTTTCACATCTCCTACAGATCCGGTTTTCTCAAACTTTTGCACAATTTTTTCGATTGTAAGCACATTTGGACGATTAAATTGACCGAAAAAATCACGAAGTGCGCGATATGCATTTTGATTTCAACGCCCGTTTTCATAATAAACCTGAATAACTTGAACGCTTTGCTCGATTATGAATTTTTCCATGGTTCAAATTGAGTTAGTCTGAAATTGAAAAATGTTAAATGAAATGTTGAAAAAACTTTGACGTTTAGGTTTAGTGTATATTCCACATCGGCCCTTGAAATTTAACCACCCTTTATAAATTTTTACGCAAATTTTTGGAAAAAAAAATGTTTCAGCCTCGCTGAAAGTCTCAATTTTTTTGCATGTTCATATGGGCATACGAATCAAAATATGAATACAAATAAACTCCATTTGCAAAAAAATGCCATTAGCCAAATCCAGCATTAGGAAGCGAATCTATTTTTCGAAGGTCTATATTTTGTATTTCTCTCACGGAGATACCCTCCAACTCTTGTAATTGCGACACAATGCATGCGAATGGCCTTATTAATTTTTATATTCCATTTAATGTGCTGACCTGCCGATTCTTTTGCTTCTACTTTTTTCACTCTCCATTTCGCCATGAACTCTTCTAAATAAAAACCAAAAATAATAACAAAATAAAAACTACGAAAGCTAACAAACAAAAAATACCAAGAATTTAAGTTTGAAGGTAATGCAGAAGTAAAAGTTTCCTTGCTTACAAAGCACCGTAAGTGGCGATGTAGTTTGAGTGTAGTTCTGCATTGTTCGCTCAGGCCGTCCACAAAAATGCCAACAACGATTACTTAGAAATAGTTGCAGCATTCTTTACGAGTTATGTTAATTTCGAAGCTGCACAAAAAGTGGCAAAGAAAATACGAAATAGCTACAGTAAGTACTTATTTTAGCAAATATTTTCACCGCATACCTAACTAGCGCATTGTTGTATTTGCTACTGTTTTTACTACTTGCTGTTTCGCAAAAAAATTTAAATACATAGCAGCAGTTGAGAATTTTTCACTTATGTAATTTAAGGTATTACGGCGCGCAAAATGTTCATTTGTGTATTTTTACCTGCATACCTGCTGCGCCACCTCCACCTCCACCTTCACTAGGCCTCCTCCATTGCTTCAGTGACAGTTCAAAAATAGTAAATTATGTTTTGCATAATTTTACACATCATTTATCGCGGCAGGCAGTCATGCGGCAGTAACCACAGCCATTATTACCGAAATTGCTGCCACCGCCACTAAATAGCACCACCACCGACGGCAATGGCGAACCAACCCTGTCATTCACAGTTTTGTTATTTTCAGATTCTGATTTTTTTTTCGCTTCTCTTTTTCTACAGTTTAAGCTGATGTTGTCATGAACTATTTAAAAGCTTAAAATGCTTTTTTCCGCTAATTTGCTTCCTAATCCTGCCAACCACGTGAAAAATAGGGAGGGCATTCCAAAAGCGTTTAAGTTAACAAGGGTGATGCATGCTCATTTACATACTTACATACGGGTAAGTAAGTAGGTATGTATGTATGTATGTATGTATGTATGTATATATGTATGTATGGATGTATGTATGTGTATATATTTGAGTATCTGAGCGCTCAGCTTTTCATTTTGTAGTTGCCTCCAAATTGCCAGTTTGAAGATTATTATTAAGTGGTTTTCCCGAAAAGCCCTACTCGTTGATGTATTAGGGTTAGTTAGTAATCAGGGAATTAGCAGGCGTTTTTTTACTGCCCAATTTACCTCATTCAATGGAACTTCTTTTGGAAATAACACTTCCTCATACTCATATCCGGATCCTAGCGAAAAAGAGTATCCTGCAGATAACTGGTACTAATACCGCGGCAGAAGGGTAGCTGAGTCGGAGGAAGAGTAAAACTTTAACGAAATATTACGCGGAAATCGTAATCTATACCGAGGTTATGCAGCTAAAGTTAGGCTTTATAAAAACATGCACAATGAAGCTTGGTAATAAAGTCCTAAAAAAACAATTAATGAAAAGCTGATACATGCATGGCGCAGTCACCGAAAATTATACCCATATTCGTATATTTGGGGCGTGGTTAAAGCAGTCTAGAATTATGACAAAACAAATGCCCTTTTTTATGAAGAAAAATAGATGCAACTTCAATAATATGTAGAAAATTTCAGTAGGCCCTAGATCTCTTCAGGTAGCCTCTAAGCTGCTGATGAACTGTCTTGGTACGCTGAATGCAGTTGACATGACCAATCAAGTTCGGATTCTCTGTGTACTGCGGCATATTGGCTTTGGTGTAAATGAGATTGTTGAGAGATCCAGAGATCCAAGTAATCCAAGTATTTTGGAACTAATCTTAATTTAATTTAATTTTTCTGAAAATTTGTTCATTTGGAGCCTTGAGTATAAAAAGAAGTAAACTGAAAAAATTAAAAAAAAAATCATAATTTTGAGATTTACTCAGTGTTGAGAGCCGCATACCTTTTTGGGTGTTGGCCGAGCTTCTCCTCCTATTTGTTGCGTGCGTCTTGATGTTGTTCCACAAATGGAGGCCCCTACAATTCTAAGTCGACTCTGAATAGCAGATATTGTTTATGAGGAGCTTTTTCATGGCAGAAATACACTCGGAGGTTTGCCATTGCCTGCCGAGGGGCGACCGCTATTAGAAAAATGTTTTTATTAATTTTGGTGTTTCACCGGGATTTGAGCCTCCGTTCTCTCCGGACTCCGAATGGTGGTCACGCACCAGCTCATTCAGCTACGACGACCGCTGGTATAGCCAAATTTTGGTATTAGTGTCTTCAAAATAAAAAAAAAACACATTTAATTTATTTTTTTAACTAAAAAAATTTAATATTTTTTTTAAATTTATTTTTATTTATTTATTTTTTTGTTTTTTTCTTTTTAATTAAAATCAGGATACATTTTGTTCAAATTTTTGGGAATTTTTGTTTTTTCCCATTTTTCAAAAAATCATAAAAATGTCAAACCTTTTTACCTGAATTAAAAAAAAAAAACTGAGTAAGTAGCCCGTCAAATTCTAAAAATAAGGGGAAATAACCGGTGCCAGTTGGCCACAGTGTTGAAAATTGTGGTACAGTTTTTTCAAAAAAACCAAGCTTATTTTTAATTTTTATTTAAAAAATTTGTATTAATTTGTTTACTAATTTTTTTTATTTTTTACTTTTTTTCTTGATTAAATACACATGCATATAATACATGGGTTTACCTAACCACATTTTATTTATTTATTTTTTTTAATTAAAAAAAAATTTAATTAAAAAACTTAATTAAAAACAAAATTTTTAATTTAAAAAAGTATAAAAGTGTTCTACTTTTGGAAACATTTTTTTTTTGCTATTTTTGAAAAAATCATAAAAATTTCTAACCTTTTTACCTGAATTTTAGAAAAATTAGTACGCAGCCAATCAAATTCTAAAAATAAGGGGAAAACCGGCGCCAGTTGGCCACACAAGGCAAAGCCAAGAGCTGGTCTTTCCAACGCAAAGGAAGCCATTCGGATTGACGATTACCAATCTGCTGCGCCGTACGATAGGACAGGCACAATGAGAGAATTATAAAGTGTAAGTTTTGTTCGCCGAGGAAGGACTTTACTACATACTACGAATAACTCATTTAGTCCAAAGTAGAATTCGCTTGCAAAAGAGAAGAGAAAGAATTTCAGGGCTGGCATTGTTAATTAAAAAAAAATGAGGTTGTTCGGAAAGTCGGATTACTGACGATAATTTAACGAGACAACGTCATAAGAAAAATCTGATAAAAATCAAAATAAAAATTTTAATTTTATTTGTTTGATAGATATTTTGTATGGATATAGAGAAGGAGGTAAATGGAATCGCTATGGAATCGATCAAGTTTCATTCACACAAACGTGAAAAATGTTGAAACATTTATCAAATTCATGAGAGATATGTTCAATTTCGATTCTGCATCAGACGTTAATAAGTCAACAACACTAAGAGGCAACATCATCGATTAGACTTTTTCAACACGCAACACTCCCTTTCATTTCCTACTTTTTCTATCATCGTCCTATTCTCAACAGAGAAATGGTTCATTACCATGCGTACAGGAAGAAGGCATATGCACATACAAGTATAAGAATTTATATACAAATGCGCATATACATACATATACATACATATATGTGCTCACTCAAGTAGGACAGAGCCAGATGTCGAAAGTTGCCGAACGCGGGGACCGATTGTGCTCTTTGTCGTTCGTTCCGCGCTCTCGCTTGCAATTCAAGCAAGATAACGACGCATGAGCAAGATAACGACGATTGAGCAAGATAACGACGCATGAGCAAGATAACGCCGCATGAGCAAGGTAACGCCGCATTTTTTGGTGCGTGCAGCCGGCTACATCGAATTATAAGACGTTATCACGACAAAAAAAAAGTGTTTAAATGAATTCGCATAAATACGAAAAAAATTTACTACCACGCATTTGCAAAAAAATGTTTGGTTTTTAAATTTTTTTTTTTAAATTCGGAAAAAATGCAAAAATAATGTCTTGCCAAATATTTTGAAAAAAGATTAAAATTTTTATAAAAATTTAGTATCAAAAAGAAATTTTAATCATCATCTTTTGGCTCTACAGCTCTTTGAGAGCTTTGGCCTCCATACGTCTCGAACGCTAGCGACTTTTTTCGAGTTCGTTATCCTAAGTTTCTTGATGTCGTCCTCTAGTTCGTCGGCCCATCTGACGACCGAATATGGGCGGTATAACCCTACAACCACTTGGCTGAACTCCAGCCCCACTGACGAAGGGCTGCCAACCCACTCAGTGGAAACTTATTGTCACGAAAGCCTCGAAAGAAATTTTAATATCAAAAAGAAATTCGCAAAAAATGCTAAAAGTATGTTTTGCCAAACATTTGGAAAAAGTAAGATTTAAAAAAAGTCAGAAAAAATTAAGAATTAAAAAACATGTTTTAAAAGATTACAACAAAAACACAATGGTATAGAAAATGTTCTTTAATCCTTTTTTCAAATTTATAAAAAAAAAATTTGGTATAGAAAATTTTTTTTAAACTTATTTTTTTCCAATTTAAAAATAAAAATTAAAAAAATATTGGTATAGAAAACTGTTTTTAATATTATTTTTTCCAACTGTTTGGCGAGACATTGTTTTTGCATTTTTTACGAATCTTTCAAAATAATTATAAAAAAATTTTTTTTATCTTATTTTTTTCAAATGTTCGTCAACTCCTGTTTTTGAAATTTTTGTGAATTTCTTTTTGAAATTTCATATTGTTTGGCGAAGTACTTTTTGTGTGCTGAAATTTGAAAAAAATAATGGTATGGGAAGCTTTTTTTTCCTATTTTTTCCAAATTTAAAAAAAAAATTTTTAAATATTCGTACAGAAATTTTTTTATCTTATTTTTTTCAAATTTTTGGCAATACAGTATTTTTGCATTTTGTACAAACTAATTTTTGATATTAGAAAAAAAAAAGTTTAAACTTTTTTTCCAAATGTTTGGCAAAACATTATTTTTGCATTTTTTGCGAATTTTTTAAACAATTTGAAAAGAAAAAATACTGGTATAGAAAACTTTTTTAATCTTATCTTTTCCAAATTAAAAAAACTTTTAAATACTTAAATAATCTTATTTCTTTCCAATTTAAAAAAAAATAAATGCTGGTTACAAAAAAATTTTTATTAATCTTATTTTTTTTCAAAATTAAAAAAAAATTTAAATATTGGTATAGAAAATTTATTTTAATCTTATTTCTTACAAATGTTTGGCAATACATGTTTTTTTGCATTCTTTGCAAACTTATTTTTAAAATAAAAAAAAAATATTTAAATCTTTTTTTTCACATGTTTGGCAAGACATTAGTTTTCCATTTTTTGCGATTTTTTTTTAAATAATGAAAAAAATTTCTGTATATTATTTCTTTCCTAATGTTTGACAAGACATAATTTTTGCATTTGTTGCGAATTAAAAAAAAAAATTAAAAATTTGTTTTTTGTTTTTTAATTTTTTTTATCTAATTTTTTCCAACTGTTTGACCATTCCTTTTCTTTTGTATTTTTTGCGATTTTTTTTTTTTTTTTGAAATTTCCTAATCTTTGACCTGGCATTTTTTTGTGACTTCATTTCATTTAAATTCAGGCAAACATTAATCTTTTTCCTTCATTTTCAGGATAAAACCCAAAATTAAAATAGAAACTTTAAAAAACTCTTTACCAAAATTTCCAACATTGAATAAATCTCAGAATTATAAGCCTTTTTTTCAAAATTCTTTCAGTTTATTTCTTACAGTTGTTTAGATTCTGATAAGAAGATTTGAAAATTCAAATTCGAAATTTGAGTGAAAATTTTTGGAATGTTTATAAATCTTGTACAAAACTTGGAACTTTTATTTTTATGATGATATTTGTTGCAGAAAGAACTAAAATTTTGTAAATAATTAAAGACAGATATAATAATTTTAATATAAAAATAATTTACCCAGTTTAGACTATTGTTCTTGATCCTTTTTTTAGGTCTTTTTAATATTTAAATAAAATTATATTTTTGTATCTTTATATTTTCTTTTGTTAGTTCTCTTTATTTTTTTATAAAATGATATCTTTTTTACCTTTATATTTATAAAATATTAAAAAGAACTAAAGAAACAGAAGAAAAGTAGTCCCAACTGGGCGAAATATCGCGTAGCTAATAAAAGTGCAAGTTGCAGTATCTAAGTAGTGCCAGCTTATATAGTTGAAAATTGATGACACGCAGAAAGTTTATTAAAATGTTTAACTTTTTTACTCATAAATGCTGTTTTAATTACCTTTTTTTCTTTTTACATTTTTCAACTTTCCCCCATTAGAAACTGGAAATGTTTAATCACTAGGAAATTCGCAACTAAAATCATTTTTCAAATACTCGTACATCTAAAATACACTCGCAAATTAATTGCTTTAAAAGGCACCTAAAGAAACTTCGTTCATTTTTCACCATTACTCCGTTACGGATCCAGCTAATGCCCACTGGTTCACAATTTTTTAGCTGCTGGGCTCGTGTCACCAACATTCGTAACTTTTACTTCCGCTAGAGGATAGCTAGCGCCATTTAGCATGTCGATGTGCTGTTGGCAAGAGTGATACAGCCAACCATCAACGGGCAAACAGCCACCACTGAAGACCACCACAATAGGGAATGAATTAGGAAGGCACGGGGAGGAAGCAATGGTTGAGCAACTGAGCGTATTTAAGAGTCATGCATGTTGACACATTAGAAACTACTTTTGTGCGCCAACGCAAATACTACACATACAAACTTACATATATATATATATATGAATGTGTGGGTATTACCTCAATACATATATGCAACGCATACAAATTTAAAGACACTTGGGTGTGTGAATGCGTGTGTAACCAAATTTGGCCACAACTGCGAGGCATCAACTAACTACAATGCTGAGTACGCAGTCATGCACACACTCGCCCTTACACCTGCAACAGCGCTCGTCGCCCGCTTTTATTTGTGCTTAAGTCAAACTTATTAGAAATTTTGTCTGCGTGAAGCTTAGCTGGGATGAGCGTGAAAATCCTCGTTAAGTAATGACTTATGTGGGCTTTTGCAGCGCTTGCGAGGATCTCACGCTAGTGCTGCCGCGTTAACTGTGTGGATGTGCACACTTTTGGGTGTGTGCGTGTGTGTGTGTGGGTGAAGTCAGTTTGTTTGTTTTATGGGGTTTTCTATACCCATGACTACACGGCGTATAAGTGATATTGTCACAGTGATGCTGATGATTATGAGGGGCGTTTACTTGTTGGTTTGCCTCTTGACTACCGTTTGGTTCAGTGGCCTAAATAGCGGCTGTGAAGTGTAATTAAGTGATGAACACCAGCCGCAAGACACATTCACCTGTACATTTGTATTGACTATATACCCGCATACATACATAGGTGCGCGCACATACTTAGGTTGGTTTGTGTGCAGGCAATTTTCTTTAACTTAACGCTTATTGCTGTAGTGAAGCTCAGATATGATACAAAAAATATTTGTTGTGCTACTGTATAACTTGCAATGTGTCCTTGACAATGCAACTCGATACAAACATTTTTCTGTAGCATTTCTTTCTTACTGCTATTTATTATTTATAATACATTTCGTTCTTTTTTTTTGTTTTGCTGCGCGCAAAAAACTTGATTGCTTGAGTCTTCGTCGCGCCTTTAAAGCTCATCAGGCACATATTATGCTCCCGCGGGCACAAATTCGTGCTCTGCAGGATCAGCATACCGAGTAATCAACACACTTAACCTCGTTGCTATGGCACAGCTGTGCTGTGTTTTATTTAATGCATTCCGTGCACGGCCTCATGCGTAGCAAATTGGTTTTGCTGGATTGCCTAGATTTTTTCTTATGTTTGTTAAATTTATCAAAAAATTTATAGAAAAATTCATACAAAAAGGGAAAGATAAGTGCGTATGCACTTTAATACTTAGCTAGAAAATTGCGCAGCCTAAGGCATTGCAATATTTGGTGGCCGCTTTGATTTCTACAAACGAAATTGGTGTGAGAAAAAGAAATGGAAAAAAAGAAAGTCAGGAGTGAGTGACGTTAAATATATATGTCTTTCGTTTACAAATTTAATCAATTAATTTTCTTTAACCACTCTTGTCCCTAGAAAACGCGAGGACTGAAGGCTTAAATATGCAAATATGAAATGCAGTAGGAGTGTATTTCGGTCAAAATGCATAGAAATTTTCAACTAACTAAAGCAGTATGGCGGTCGCCTTAGCCGTATGGGCTTGAGCGTGACTACCATCCGGAAGTAATCTTCCATTTCCTCTGTGAATGACCTGCCCTATGGAAGCACAGAATCTTAACCCTGGACCAACCGCTGTTCACGAGAGTCTCGAACAACTGTTTGGCTTAGACGTCAAGCGCCTAATGAGTTTCCTAAACCGCACAGACTGGATATTGTTTTGCTGTAAATAACCGTTAAACAAATTGGTAACGAGGATGTGGCAACAAAATGGTGCGGCAGCGCTAGTTGGATTCTGGATGAATCACCACTATAACCAACCAACCAACCACCATCCGGAAGTGCACAGGCTCAATGCTAAATTCATGCAACACCAAATGATGGAAAACGTTTTTTTCTAATGGCGCTCGCTCTTCGGCTGGCAATGGCAAACCTCCCTCTGCTTGTGGAGAAACAAAAGAACGCACAAAGGAAAGGAGGAGGAGGAGCTCGGCTAAACAATCAATAAAGGTGGATATGTTCGAAAATTACCTTGAATTATTCATTGAAATAAACTGAGTTTAAGTTTTGTCAAAATGATACTAATGATGTCAGTCCCGGTACCCACGTATTTCGAGATCCCAGTTTTTTTTTTATTTTTTTTTTTTTTTTTTTTTTTTTTAACTTGAAGTTATTTATATTCATTTTCAGAGTAACGGTGATTTCTGCTTTCATTTATGGTGAACGCTTGTAAATAAAACATCGGCTGAAAAGTCGCAGGCCTAACACAGATGGTTAGTACTAACCTTAAGGGGGGAAGTCCATGTAGAAACCTCAAAACCGGTCATTTTTTAAACATATTTTTAAAGGTGATAAAATAATTATATTATTTTGAAGCTTTAAAACACAACTTTACCTAACCT
The DNA here is from genome assembly GCA_037575425.1 of Anastrepha fraterculus. Taxonomy (NCBI): domain Eukaryota; kingdom Metazoa; phylum Arthropoda; class Insecta; order Diptera; family Tephritidae; genus Anastrepha; species Anastrepha fraterculus. The sequence goes on from JAYXIM010030912.1 coordinate 146,486, forward strand.
TTCGATAGTACAAAAAAAAAGTTTTTTTCATTTTTTTTTCCAAAATCATTGATCATTTCTTGTCAGTTGCCTACGGCGTGAAGTCCCAAACTGATCTATTTATTACTCTTAATCTATCGATCTGAAACAAAAGAATGAAATTGGTTTTTTTTTTATAAGATATTAACGGAAAGGATGACCCTATAAAATTAAAAAACAAGTATAAAATTATTTATAAAATATGCCTTTGAAAAAAAGTCACAATTTAGGGTGGAATAGACCTGACAGTAGACTTCGACAATGACATTTGTAACCCCCAAAAAGTAATTTATCAACGCGAAATACCTAAAATTTTATGTTTATCCTTCTGATAGTAATGTACAGAAAGGCCTCACCAAACTTCAAACAAATCGGTTGATAACTTTTTGAGTTACAACTCGAGCAGTTTTTAAAAAAGTCGTTTCGAGACAATTGAGTTTAAAGTTTGAGGTACAGGAGCGTGTGGACCGCTCTTTACCTAGTTAGTGGGCTGAAGAAGCTAATATTTTTTGAATTTCCGCATGAAAATTTAACAGTTTATTCTTAGGATACTATAATATCAGAAAATAAATCGAGTTTTTGATAACTTTACATGAACTTTCCCCCTTAAAATTAGTTTCATTAGTTCCTGAGTTATTGTGCTAAAAGTAACGCTACTTTTGCTGCTTACAAACAATGCATGAGAGAGAATTTTGTATTTTAATTTTACACTGCCTCCTGGAAGGAAAAAATTGCCGTTGAAGCAAAGCAATGGGTTGAAGAGTGTTATGGGGACTCCGCTCCATCCGAAACAACAATAAAACGATTGTATGCTGACTTCAGTGGACGCTGGCCGTAGAGACACCAATGATGCACAACACAGTGGACGACTGGGCATCCAAATGAGGCGGTAACACCAGAAAACATAAAAAAAACCACAAAATCGTTTCGAATGATCGAAAAGTGAAGTTCCGTGAGTTAGCTGACATCGTAAAGATATCAAAAGCACGGGTTGACTTTATCTTAAATGAGCACTTGGCTATGAGAAAGCTCTGCTCAAAGTGGGTGCCGCTTTTGCCCACTGTAGACTGTTCATCTAGACAACGCATCGGGTCACAAGTCAAACAAAACAGTGGCAAAACTACATGAATTGAACTTCGCATAGCTCCCACGTCCACTGTATTCGCCAGCTCCCGCAGTGGGTGTGATTGTGGGAGGATACGAAACGTGTCGAAAAAAAATTTCTACCAACTTATTTTATTCTGGCTGACATTTTTTTCATGTATTGCTGAATTGAAAGGTAAAACTACTTTATGCTGATTAAAATTCTCAAATATTATAGTATTAATAAATGAAAATGGAAAAGTAATCATCAGGTGATTTTCCGTTGGAGGAAAAGACGTCAATCGTAACATTGAAAATTCCGCGCGCGGCGAGCTTTTGAACGGAATGATACATTCTTGCTTCGGCTGAAGCGGTCTTCCCACCGCTTTAAACGCAGTTGACCATCATTATTATATTTTCATATGTGTCCAAAATTATGTAAAAAAATTTGAATCGGCATAAAGTAATTTTACTTTTTAATTTGTTTTACAAGTTCGCCTGTTCAGCTGACGTATTTTCTCCCCTCTATGGCGCAGCTGAATATTTTTTTTTTATTCTACTAAATGTCAACAATACACAAAAAAATGTCAGCCAGTATAAAATGAGTTGCTAAAAATTTTTTTCCAACACGTTTCGCAGCATCCCACGCACGTACCCACCGCTACTGGACCAGCTGACGGTTGGTTTCGTCATCCATTGGTTGGCGTCTGCCTTCAGTATCAAAATCAGTTGGCTCGAAATAATGAGATCAAAGTGACCTCTGGCTCCCGGACTATTCCCTGCGTGCCGGCCAATTTGGGCTGTTATTTTTTTGCGCACTAAAAATACAACACAACAAAATCTGCTGTTTTATAAAAAGAGTTTTTGCAAGCGCTTAAAGCTTAGATAAATAAAGCTTTTTTTCCTCAAAAAAGGTGATTTTTGTGATGAAAATTTTAATAATAGGATGAAATATAAGAACTATACTTCCAGGCATTTGAGTCGACTAGTCCTGGGACTCCGAAAATTTTTTATATGAAGGAAAACATCTAGGCATCTAAAAGCATTGGAAAAATTCAAAGGATTTTTTATTCACTTCAAACTTGCACTTTTTTATATAAAAAGTCAATGGGCTAGAAAACTGTTGTCTTGAAATTTTTTTAAAAATTCTAATTAAAAAGTTTTAAGTTCAAATATAAATTGTTTGTATGTTTGTACGAAATGTATTTTCCTTAATATCAGGTCAGTTCATAAGTTTGTGCGTTTTTTAAAGGTGGCTTTAAAATTAATAAAAAAGATGTTTAAAGTATTTATTAATCAATAATATATTTCCTTCATTATTTACAATGTCTTCCCAACACTTAGGCAAATTTTTAATTCCCTGCTCAAAAAATGTGTTGTCCTTGGAGCCAAAATACGCTTCGATATCCCTTTTCATAGCTTCTTTTGAAGAGTAGTTCTTGTTACTCATAAGGGATTGAAGTACATGGAAAAGGTGGTAATCACAGGTGCAATATCCGGAGAGTATGGTGGATGTGGTGGATGCAGCATTTCCTCCCATCAGAGCTTGTTCAGCTTGCCTAATGTTTGCCTTGAGGCATGAAGTCTTGCGTTGTCGTGGTGAAACAAAACTTTGCGTCTATTCGCTAAAGGCGGTCGATTTTTGTTAAGTGCCTCATTCAGGTTTGATTGCTGAAGGGAATAATAATCAGCAGTTATCGTCTGGTTTGGTTCCAGAAGTTCATATTAAACAGTACCGGTCATATCTCACCAAATAGACAGGAGAATCATCTTGGGGTGAAGCCCATTTCTAGGGGTCGGTTCTGGTGTTTCATCTTTATCTAACAATTGACGTTTGCGAACAGGATTATTTTAAAGGACCCATTTTTCATCACCAGTAATGAAATGGTTCAAAAAACTTTCATATTCAAGCCATTGCAGCGGCTGAGAACAGACATTCACTCTCTGCTGAAGGTTGGCGACGGAAAGTCTATGCGCAACCCATTTTCCCAGCTTTGAAACCTTTCCCAAGTGAACCAGGTGCCTGTGAACTGTTCCATGCGATGAATTTAACCTCTGAGCTATCATATCGACTGTCAAATTTGGCTCAGCTTCCATGAGTTCGAGCAAGGCGTCGGAGTTAAGGACTTAAGGACGACCAGCGCGCGGGGCATCCTCCACGTCGCAGTTCCCACTTTGGAATTTTGAAAACCACTTTTGCGCAGTCCTTACACTCACGGCATCCTCTCCTGAACAGTGTTTATTTCTGCAGCAACAGTTGTTGCATTTTTACCACTTTTATTAAAAAATACAAAATATGCCTCTTATACGCGTTCGAAGATTCCATTTTATTTGTTAACAACACGTGCTTCTATCCGCAATTAAAATCACTTGTTGAATGCACAATATATCAGGGAAAATATAAATAGTTCCGTTATATTCCGCGAATAATTTTTTGTATGCAAAAATCGTACAAAAGCGAAATTATGGGTCAAATATGCACGAACTTATGGACTGACCTGATACCTTTTCTCTTACTCTTCCACACGAATATTATTTTTTCATAATTTGTGCATCTAAAATTTATATTTTTATTATAAAATTGTAACTTATTCACTTCGGTAAAGCTTGCATTGAAGATAAAAAATTAAGTTTGTTATGAAAAAAAAAATCAAAAATACTCTTATAAAAATTTGATTGGAAATATACCCACTCGTTTTAACTATTGGGCACGGTTGTTCCCTCACCAGTCGTGAATGTGTGTCCCTCTCATTAAATATTTTCAAGTTACAGAAGATTCTTCAGAAAGTTTTAAATAGCCAAAAATGCTTGACCTTCAATACCTTTCCAACCAAACTGAAATACATACAAATATATATGTACGAACAAATATGTACCTTAAATAATAGCAGAAGTCAGCATTACTCTGAAGATGACTTTAAACCACTTCAAGTCGAAGTCATCTTATTCTAAATTGAATTAAAATTCACCATAGCAACTTCTTGGTTGATAGAAGAGAAAGAAAGGCCAACTACAACCCAAAGAAGAAGGACATGCAAGTAATTTATGTTCACTTATCATTTGAAAGTGCAAAACGATGTGGAAATATTTTTCCTGCAAACAAGTCGACAATACCAACAACCTTCTTGTACACAGATAATACAATTAGAGCTAGCTAGCATGCGAGCCACAGCGACAACGCCTCAAATCTTGCTATGTACTCGTAGTACAGCTGCGCCAAGCAGAAAATAAAATGAATTGGGCGCAGAAAAAATGGCAAATTTGTTGAAGTAGCAGTTGGAGCAGTCAAAGTGTACTTAGGCACACACAGAAGCTTACAAGTTAATTTTGGTAATGAAAAAATACGCTGCGAAAAATTCTGCTACAGCATAAATGTGTAGCTAAGGGGAGCTGCCAAATTGGTTGGCTAGCTGGCTGGCTGGTTGGCTGGGTGGTTGGCTGGCTGGCTGGTTGGCTGGCTGGCTGGTTGGCTGGCTGGCTGGCTGGTTGGCTGGCTGGCTGGGTGACTGGCTGGTTGGCTGATGTGGTTTAGAAAAGAAAATGTTGATGGTAGAGGAGCAAAAGGTACCTAACTTGGTTAATCAAAGCCAGCTGCAGAGACTAAAAAAGTGCAATACATTCAAATTAGCCGAAAACTTAAATACATTAAATTGCACCATAGCATAAATCGGTTTGAAAAAAAGGGGGGAAAAGGTTATTTAAACATGGAGGATATTAATGCAAAAATTTAAATGAGGCAACCTAAGCAATCGCAGCAGACAGGTAACAAACTTGGGGAAAATTTTTAAGTTCTATTCAATTAAAAGGGCACTTACAAGTAAAAATAAATATTCATACAAACGAGTACACTCATGTAAGTGTGCGTAAACATTAGGGTGCGTCAATCTTCATGAAAAAAATGGGTATCGTTTCTCATCGAAATTGCAAAACTTATAATATCTTGAGACTTTCGCAAATTAGTCTAAAAAAATTTAGAGATTTACTCGAGCTGAACTGGCCTGAAAGTGCCACCAGAAATCTCATTATCTCGATTATTTTGACTCTTAAAAAAATTTATTTCAGGTGATTAAATATTTCAATATTTAATTTTATTCATAAAGAACTTGATTTGCAAATCCAAATCGGATTGGTTCACGTAATTCTCAATACTTTTTCGAAATATTTTGGCAGAAGTCTCAAACCTCATACCTTGGGCTGCCAGTTGCGGTCTCAGAGTCAACTCTGACAAAACGGAGTTCATACTACTTACCAGGAAATACAAGCCTCCATCATTTAAGCTTCGAAGACTAAACACCCAGTGTTTTACACTCTCATCGGCAGTCAAGTATCTTGGTGTAGTACTTGAGCCAAGCTCCACTGGAAGCTGGACATAGAAAATCGAGTTAAGAAGGCCAGTATAGCCTTCTACGCCTACCAATCTATGTTCGGCAAAAAATGTGGTCTCAAGACACGCGTCGTACTTTGGATGTACAACTTAGTGGTTCTGCCAATTTTAACATATGGTTGCCTAGTTTGGTGGGTAGCTCTTCAGAAGGGCTACAACACCACTAAACTAGAGAGAATGCAGAGAGCTGCATGCGTGGGCATCACTGGTGCTTGTAGAACATGTCCCACTGCTGCGCTCAACGTTATTCTGCACTTACTTCCCGTGGATTTGAAAGTTAAATCCATTGCTGCTCAGAGCGCTGTTAGGTTGAAGGAGCTTGGCCTCTGGAGGCAATTTCCTGTAGGACATAGTTGCATCTTGAAGCAGATCTCCCCTTCCCTATCTGATCTTTTCATCCGCTAACTGGGTTTTGAGGGTTGCACTAGGGCTATCTTTCCAAGCAGGCAAGATTGGAAAGAAGAAAGAGTCGGCACGGATATTGGTACCTCTGCTTTCACTGACGGATCCAAAATGGAATCTGGAGTGGGAGCGAGGGCTTTCTCTAAATCGGCCAACTTCTTAGTCTCCTTTAAAATACCGGAAACGAGCAGCGTTTTTCAAGCAGAGGTCTTCGCGATCCTGCCAACATGCAAAATGCTTCGGGATCGCTGTTGGGAGGGAGACATTCATATTTTTCCAATAGTCGAGCTGCGTTCAAGGCCCTATTGTCGCCTTATTGCAGCTCTCTACTGGTAAACTCCTGTAAGGAGGAACTCAAACGTCTCGAACGTGCAGGAAACATTTCCCTAATCTGGGTTCCTGTGCACAGGAATATAAAGGGAAATGAAATTGCCGATGAGCTTGCCAGGAAGGGGTCGACAGAACCGGTTTCAGTTGTGCCCTTCTCAGCCATCGGTGTCCCCTTGACCGTTGCAAAAGGGAAACTACACAATTTATTTCTAAAAAAAAAGCAAGACAAATGGAGGTCTGTCTCTCGTGTACTCTTTCGAAAATGCCAAGGCCTAAATATGATAGTAACAGACCGCTTAAGGTGATGGGAATCCCCCGCCATTCAATTTCCAAACTCATTGCGGTGTTCACTGGTCACTGGGTGATCGGTACTCATGCGGAGCAGCTTGGAATTCCGTACAACCCCTATTGCAGAAGCTGTGGGGATTCTGCAGATAATGAGACTGTTGAACACTTTCTCTGCAAATGTTTGGCTCTGGCGGCTAGGCGCTTGAGCTTCCTCAGCGTGTCCTTTGGGGATGGCTTGAGGAAATTATCCAGCCTAGATCTCTTTTCTCTCCTCCACTACATCCACAGCACTCGATAGCTGTAGACGGTTTTATCTTCCCTAAATTTGTTTATGGTATCAACACAGCACGTAAGTGCTACTTGTAGTATATCTGGAGTACTCTTGTCATCTAACCTACCCACCTACCTCAACCCGTGAACTTAACATATAGCTAACGACCTGAGCTTCCAGGTAGCTTCCTGAGATTTAATTTTGTACTGATTTATGGATATCACCTTAAAAAAGATCCTCGAACAAGACGACAAAAAGCCAGGTCCGGGTTCCCAACCGAAGGTTTTGAAAAAGAGGCCGGAAATATTTTTGAGACTCACGCATATATAAGTACAATACATATGTAGGTGTATGCACTTGTAGACTCTTAGAAAGGTCAATTCATATTTTTATAATAGTCGCAATATTTTTCATGAAATTTTTTTTCCGTTCATTAAAACAAACAATTTTTTCCCCCTTGTTCACTCCTCTCGAGAGCATAGGAAAGACTTGTCTTGCGTTGGTTCCGTTAATCTATTTTGATTTCTGACGGGGTAGGTGATTAGCCTGCCGCTACCAGTCCAAAATGGTGGAAATGCCCACCAGTCGTTGCTTGGGAACAACACCTCCTTTACTGCTTGGAGCGCCATCTGTGTGTCAAATTTTTCTGGCAGAAGGATCGCGCAGGCGGTTGCGGACTTCGCCAAATTTGGCGGTTTTACCGCGGTTGCCAGCTTCCACTTGCTGCCGCCACTTACACATTGCAACTGTGTGTTTTTCTTGGTTTTTTTGCTTGTTTTAGCAGCCTCAACGCAAATAATGCGCTGACTATTATGCGGGAGTAATGATGGGATGGGTAAGGTTTTGGGTTTAAGGAATGAGATTTTTTTGTTTTTTTTTCTTTGTTTCTAGAAACAGGGAAATATGGAAAAGTGCGATAACCGTGCTTTATGTGGGATTCGAAAACACACCCTCTGGGATGTCAGGCTAGTACACTTACGCTAGACTACTGAGGCCGCCATACTGTTTTATACTGTATATCGAAATATTCCAAAAATGTGTTATCCAAATATACAATTTTTTTATCAGAATTTTTTAGAAATATTTCACCTTTCTAGAAATTTTCTGTGTATACAGTTGTATGTTCCACTCGATTTTAGTGGAAAAAAGTGCACGTTTCAAGTCGCTAAAAAATCGCGAGATTATATAAACTTTTTTCGAGTGCGATGCTTCGAAGTTGCTTCCCTATAAAGCGCACAGTTGAAAATATTTTATAACGAAAAAAATACTCGACATTGTATAGGATGAAAATTATAAAAAATCAAAGCGATTTCTTAGTGACTTCAAGCTTACACTATATTTGAATGGTCATAGCATTTGAACTGCATAGCCAGAAGACTTCTAAAAGTTTAAAATTTTTAAGTTAATTTTTTGAAATTTTCTCCATTTCTTAGAATTTCGTACAAGGTTTAGAACTTTGATTCACTGAGGCGAATTTCATAATTAAACAGCAGTACAATAGGGCAGTCTGCCACAATTGATGAGAATTGCATGCAATGTTGCCACCTTTATGCATACGCATATCTACACACACACACACACACACATCATTTACGGCCTAACTAGCAAACAAATTTTAAGTGGGCAGCAGACTTGAACCGAAAATTAATAAATATTTACGAACAGCTGCCGACAGTCTAAAGGTAATATTAAAAACTTTTAGACCAAATAAATAAGACCTATTGAACGTCAATGGCCTTGAACCAGATACCAGGCACGAATCTGCCCAACTCATGCACTCACACCACTCTCCATCTCCAATTCACTTAGAACAGAACACCAGAATAACTGGGAGCAGAGAATGCCATCGCGTCTAAAGCAACCACAACACATAGGCAGTTGAGCGGCTGTCGAGCGATTCATCGAGGCGTAGCAATTTGATTAAATTTCCATAAACAAATTTCAGTCAATGTACCAAAGCCAATATTTACTAAAAGCAGGCTGCAGGCTGCCCCGAGGACGTAATATTTGGCTTGTGTGAAGATATTTGAAAAATTGAGTAGTAGGTGTGTAAGTATGTATCTAAGTATGCAAGTATGTGTGTAGGTAAGTATGTATTTATGTATCAAAGAAGAAAAAATGGTAACAAAACATTTGCGGTTTCATAAGCATTCAACTAACAAATTTTCAATCCATATGTAAATGTATACTTAGCTAAAACAGGGGCGTTGGTAGAATTTTGTGGATTTGGGAATAAGTCTTTTCACTTTGCTTTAGTGGCCATCATTTAATAATTTGTTTGGGTTGTAGAAGAAACTCAATCCTGCAGGAAGTGCGTGGTGAGGCTTAACGCTACGAGGCAACTTGTGTTGATTATGGTTAGCATTAGTCAGCAAAGGAACGCATCCAACGAGACGTACAGAATAAATGACAAGGAGTTTACGATTTCAAGTGATTCTTGGATGAAGATGGAGAACAAGTATTAAATGCCACTCATTTTTTTGCTTTTTTTGACGTGATAACGTCTTATAATTGGCTTGCTCTACATGTTATGTTATGTTATGTTATGTTATGTTATGTTATGTTATGTTATGTTATGTTATGTTATGTTATGTTATGTTATGTTATGTTATGTTATGTTATGTTATGTTATGTTATGTTATGTTATGTTATATTATGTTATGTTATGTTATGTTATGTTATGTTATGTTATGTTATGTTATGTTATGTTATGTTATGTTATGTTATGTTATGTTATGTTATGTTATGTTATGTTATGTTATGTTATGTTATGTTATGTTATGTTATGTTATGTTATGTTATGTTATGTTATGTTATGTTATGTTATGTTATGTTATGTTATGTTATGTTATGTTATGTTATGTTATGTTATGTTATGTTATGTTATGTTATGTTATGTTATGTTATGTTATGTTATGTTATGCATGGTAATATTTACCACATACCTTATAAGATATATTGTATCGAAATTGAACATATCTTTCATGAATTTGATACATTTTTCGTCATTTTTAACGTTTGTGTAAATGTAACTTGACCTATTCCATTGCGATTCCATTTACCTCTTTCTCTATATCCATACAAATTATCTATCAAACAAATAAAATTAAAATTTTCTTTCAAAAAATGCAACCATTCCATTAGTATTTTCTTACGACTTTGTCACGTTAAACTATCGTCACCGACTTTCCAGACAACCTCTTTTTTTTTAGGTATAAAAATATTACCTAAGTAGTTTATTTTTAAGCACCGAGCTTCTAGAAAAAGCTCAATATTTTTTTGTTGCCTTAATAGATTAAATTAATAATCGGGTAATTTAAGTAATAATAAAGGAGCGAAGCGCTTCAATGCTTGTTTGTTTGTTTACTGCAGCTGTCTAATTTAGAAGTCTCAAATATGATGAACATCTAAACTCATTGGCAAAAATTATAATATCTTCCGATAGGATGACTAATTTCATGCTACCTAAGAAACATATAAAGTGTACCGAGTGATGGTGAAGCACCTGAGGTGCCACGAAAGAAGTTGATTTGCGGTGCATATCATAACTTGCAACTTAATTATTTGAACTAAAAAAATTTAAGTGAATTTGTCAAAGAAGATATTTCAGGACGTAAGAAGAGAAGGTGATTGGAAGATACGATATTGAAATCTATACCGATGGTTCTAAGATGAACTGTGGTGTGGGAGCTGGCTTCCATTCGGAGCCGCTCAACCTATCTCATTGAATTCGACTTCCTGACTATGCCAAGGTGTGATTGTGTAACTTTATATTGTGTGATGTATTTTATGAAATTTGTGTATACTTTTTGTATGGAACATGCTGAATGCAAACCTAGCAACGATGTATAGACCAACAGAACACTTGACTATTGATGAACCGCTTTTTCCTTAGCGAGGAAGAACGAAGTTTACCCAATACATGCCATCAAAGCCTGCTAAGTACGGTATTTTGGGTGTGCGATGCAAGTAATGCTTATACGCTGAAAGGGATTCTCTATACAGGCAAGCAAGGTAATACTCGAGAGGTGAATCAAGGTGAGCGAGTTGTGAAAGAACTTGGCGTCGCTTACAAAGGATCTGGCCGAAGCATTAGCATGGACAGATTTTTTACAACGTTACCATCGAATTCTCGAGAACTTTTATCAACTCTTTTTTGGCTTTCAGGAACAAGTTGCCATTTGTTCATACATACCAAAGAAAAACAAAGCCGTGATCCTTCTCAGTACGATGCTTTGATATCTCATTTAGCACATCAAAAACCAGAAATAATTTTGTGGTACCACAAAACCAAAGCCGGCGTTGATACTATGGATCAAATGTGCATGAGATACTCTACGCAAGGGAGAACTTGCAGATGGCCGCTAGCTTTCTTCTGCAATATGTTGGATATTGCTTGTGTTGCTGCTTACGTCATTTATTATGAAAATAATAATATGTTTTCCAACAAAAGCAATCAACGCAGAACCTTTTTGCGCCAGCTTTCAGAAGAGTTAGTTATGACGGTGATTCAAAAGCGAGCTTCCCATCAGCAGGTTATGCGAAACCACGCAACGAGGTTTGCAGTCGAAAGTTACTTCGAAAAACCAGTAGCGGATGTAGTGCCTGCTGACAACCAACGTCGAGACGTCACTGGCAGAAAAGTTGTAGTTGAGTCGTGCTACATTTGCAACAAGCAGCATATTCGTAAGCAAAGAAAAACAAGGAAGTGTTGTGCCAAGTGCGAGAAGCCCGTTTGTGATCAGCACTCAGCAAAGATCAATAAAATTTTTTTTTAAATATGTTTAATAAATACTTCAATACAAAATAAGTCAAATTATGGGGATCTATGAGGAGGTTGGCCTATCTGTCATAGGAAAAAAGTTATTCAACAAAATGTACGCCGATGGGCACCCGGGTGGCTACTCAAGGGTTAAACAAACAGGAAAAAGTAAAAGTGTAGTGAAAGTAAAACTTGGTCAGTTGCTTTGACTTTCCATTCTCTTACGTTTCTGCGACAAAAATCAAATCAATTTTTTTTAATATCCACGCAAAATTGGAAATGCAAGTGAAACTACAGATTTTATGTAGAAATGCTACGTACTCAGTTTTACATTTTCTCAGCCAATGAATTTTTCAAAGGACGTTAAAATTTGCAGAAGAAAATATGCCCAGAGGAAACCATTGCGCTTTCTACTTTCACTTTACTTCATAAAACGAAATTTCAACTATTTTTTACATATTTTAGAACAACAAAAAGAATAAGGCTTAGGTATATAGGTAGGCTACACATACATTCACATCTTAGAATTTTTTTTTTGCCAAATAATTTAATAAGAAGTTTCAAGCATTTTTAACGACTTCTAATTCATTTTTGAAATAATTTCAGCGCTGCTTGGTGTTGAATTCTTATACTCAGAAAAATGCGAGACCAGTATCCCATTTTCTTCAAGTCCGAATCATAACTTCGATAAGTGATGTGATACCGCATCTCAACTGTCTTTTTTAGCAGCACTTTCTTTGCTCCGGTAAGTGGGTCAGTAAACGATTTCTCTCGCATGGAGCTGTGCATGCGCCAACTTAAATTTCTTGTGTCTGTTATTGAGCCAAGTGAGGGTTATTAAAAAAAATGTGTAAAAAAACTCATAGCACTTCAAAGAATATCGAGAAAAAAGCGCATCGGATAAACACCAACACACGCATACACACTAATACAATTATAAAGATCAACGATGTTGTTCATTTCCATTTTACTGCAAAATAGGAATTTGTTTTCTACGCACGCACCTACATTTCACATTCACCAACCCATAGATGCCATTAATACATTTTTATATGGATATGAAAATATTATCCCACGCAAGCGAAGGCGGACGTGTTTAGCGTGACAGAGAAACACGCCCAGTCTGGCCCTTTTGCCGCGAGGAATATGGAAAAACAATAAAAATGCAAAACAAAGGCATTAAAATGCAATCAAAAACAACAACCAAAATGGCCGTTAAGGCCAAACCAATGATAAATGTAAATAAATAGTAGAAAGTGAAAGCAGAATGGAGAAAATGAAGAAAATATTTTTTTTCCTTTTTTTTTTTAAAAAACGCCCATTAAGTAAAGTAAATACTCACAACTGTAAGAGATTGTGGCAGTGATGAGCAAACACAAGCCCAAACGAAGTTTTATCAGAGACGCAACTACATAAAATAGTCACTAAAGGCATATTTGCGCGCCAGTGTGGCAGCCGGTTCTTGACTGATAACTGCCACTACGAGGATTGCCTTTTATATTTTGCGCCCAATAATGAAATTGCAGAGTCAAAAATTCATGAAAATGGCTTTATTGTTTTTCGAACTATTCTTCTTGGAAGTCAATACACTTCTGCATTCGCTTGAGGTAATTTTCAAAGCACTTTTGCCACTCAGAAGTGGATACCACCAAAGCGAGTTGTTGAAGGGCTTCAGCAGCTTCGTCAGCCGTTAAAAAATATTGGCCTCGCATTTCATGTTTGATGTGCGGGTATAAAAAGCATCCATTAGGTGTCAAATTAGGGCTGTAAGGGGGATGAGCCATTAATAGGATCTTTTGAGCGCCCGGAAAATCTCTTGTGTGAGCTGATAGGAGAGAGCTCGCATTGCCTTGGTGAAGGATGTTTCGACTTCGGCAAGTGGTTTTTCTAAATGCTCCGGAAACTTCTGGAAAAAAATGGTTGTATACCACTCAAAATTGACTATTTTAAGTTTTTCTATTGACCCAATTGCAAGATAACCAGATTTTCTCAAAAACAGACGGCCACTCGCTTTGGGGGACTACTCTCGTATTGGAATTCCTCTATTGGAATTCCCCTATGTTGTTGCTTCAATTTATATACATAGATCCAGGATTCGTCACCTTTAACTGTGACATAGACGTCGAAATCCTTCTTGAGTAATTCATTCAATATTAGTCCCACTAATACTTGCAGGAAGGATTGGCAGACCAGAGTCATATCAGATGACAATGGTGACCAACATTTATACTGACAGCTCAAAAATGCCAGTGCCATTGTCCACTGACTCAGTGTATTCGGAACAATTATCCCTCAATTGCTCCTTTAGACTCCCAGATTGGTTCAGTGTCTTCCAAGCTGAGAGATCTACGCTATAGACAAAGCAGCAAAAACGAGAAGACGTATGGACTTACATCCAGCAAGCTTTTCCATTTTTGTTGATAGTCAAGCGGGGATCAAGGCACTGGACTCAGCGCGCATCAATTCAAGATGTGCTAAAAATGCAAGAAGTCGCTCTCGCTCATCCAACAATACCACATCACACTTTGTTGGGTTCGCGGCCAGAGGGAGAGAGCTGCACAAAAGAGAAATGAAAGAGCGGATGAGTGTGCAAGAAAAGGTTCTGATCTCGAGTTTCAGCGAGTAGTGAAGGACATAAGCATTCTTCTAAACGAGTTACACACTGCGATTGACTTGAGAAGGTGGTCTATTGGCTACTAATGCAGGATTTCCAAAGCGCTCTAACTAAAACTGAATCTTAAAAGAACAAAACGTCTGCTTGGATTCAACAAATCAACTATCAGCGTCCTCACAGACGTTGTGACGGGTCACTGTACTATTGGAAACCTGGCTAGTAAAATGGGTGTACCTCACAATGGCTTCTGCAGGAGCGGAGGAGATGCAGGAGATGAAGAAGAAATTGCGTCTGCACAACATCTCCTCTGTGAATGTACTGCACTTCAAAGAGGTTGTGCCCAATATATATATATATGTATATAATTGGCACGTACACCCTTTTTTGCGTGTTTGGCCGAGCTCCTCCTCCTATTTGTGGCGTGCGTCTTTATGTTGTTCACAAATAAAGGGACCTACAGTCTCAAGCCGACCCCGAACGGCAGAAATACACTCGGAGGTTTGCCATTGCCTACCGAGGGGCGGCCGAAATTAGAAAAATGTTTTCTTGTGTCAAATACCTTGGGAATTATTTCCTTGAAGGTCTGGGATATTTCCTAAATGTCCCACTAGAGGGATTCGTTACCTTCTTAAAAAGATCTAAGTGGTTTAAGAAACTTAGTTAGGGAATGGAAATCGAATGAAGGTATCACAATGGGCCTTATGGTCACGGAGTGTTTTGTCTCAGACAAGTAACTAGGCTAACCTATCCTAATTCCATTAGTTAATTGCATCAATTCATCAGCACCTGCAACTTCTTCGCCAGGGACACAAAATTGACTTTTACAGGGTTAAATCACACATCGGTATTGAAGGAAACGAGAGCACAGATGAGCAGGCAAAAGAAGCTGCAAATCAAGGGGTCGATCTACATAGTATACACTGCATTTCCTCTAAGTTATGCTATACGGCAAATACGTCTTAGTACACACATTCGAGTCATGGCAGCAGGAATATGTCGACGATGCCACTGGCTCCATTACAATGACTTTCTTCCCAATTCTTGAAGATACTTAACTATACCGACAACTCTTTGGGATATCATTCGAATTGACACAGCTCTTTACTGGCCATGGTTTCAATAAGGCATACTTGAAGCGACTCAAAATCATTGACGAAAACTGGTGCCCGTGTGACCAACTCACTGTGCAGAGTATGCATCATCTTTTGCACGACTGCCCACGCTTTCACACTGCACGACAGAGACACGAAACATTCTGTGCACAATCCTTTCCGGACAGCTTTTACGTAATTCAGCCCGCAAGGATCAACGGCGATGTTGGAACTGCTTCTCCAGCGATTCACACTGGCTGAGAGTGGGTTTTTAATGCCAAAAGTCGAGGTAAGTGGATCAATGCACTCACGTCTCGATAAACTAGTTCGAAAATCCTAATAAAACAGTGCACGAAAATTTTCTCATTTTAATTCCATCTTTTGTTTTTCAACTCACTGAAAAAAGAACAAAGTAAGTTTACAAGTAAAAATATTGTAGATAAGTTTAAGCTAAAAATACCAAACGTTTCAAAAACAAAAAAATACGAAATTGTAGCTCACCGCACGCGGGTTTGCAAAAGTGCAAAAGTGCAGAAAAATGGCAACCCTCGTATCAAAGCTACATTCTCTCGAGTAGGCACTTAATGAGCTTTTTATAACATTATTAAATGCGCTACGTATGCGTCTTTCATGAAATGGGAAGAAAGCAAGAAGATGAAAAATTCTTCCAGCAGTCACTTGTGCTCTTTAATTTGTCCAGCTTCACTTTCATTTACTGTGATTCTCTTACGCACTTTGCTTTGATTTCATTTTCTGTTGAAAGCATTAAAATGTGTATCTTCTTAATTGGCACAAGCTACTTAATAGGGGGCGCAACGAAAAGCTGCAGATATGCAAGTACTTAAATTTCACATAACGACATTTCGCTGCATTTTTTCATTAATTATTTTTGTTTGCTTTTCTCATCTGTTCGTCGTTGTTCTACCATTTTTACGCCAATTTTTATGCGTTTTTGGTATGGCCGCAGCGACACACCCGTGGCGAAAATTGTCGCATTTCTGCAGTCGATAATTGTGAGTGACGCTACTAAGTGCTGCTGATTTTGCTTCTAAATGTACTCATTTAACTTAATTAGATCATAAAAGTTTAATTATTATGCAATCAGCGTAACGCTGATTTGGGATATGCGATTTGGAATTTATGATTTCTATGCTACGGAGAGGCCTCCGCAAGTTAAAAAAAAAACAAAATTACGTATATCTGCCGTTACATATATATATATATATATATATATATATATAATTGGCGCGTACACCGTTTTGGGGGGTTTGACCGAGCTACTCCTCCTATTTGTGGCGTGCGTCTTGATGTTGTTCCACAAATGGAGGCACC
Source organism: Anastrepha fraterculus (assembly GCA_037575425.1). NCBI lineage: Eukaryota > Metazoa > Arthropoda > Insecta > Diptera > Tephritidae > Anastrepha > Anastrepha fraterculus. The sequence goes on from JAYXIM010030912.1 coordinate 163,061, forward strand.
TACAGTTTCAAGCCGACTCCGAACGGCAGATATTTTTATGATGAACTCATTGCCTGCCGAGGGGCGACCGCTATTAGAAAAATGTTTTTCTTAATTTTGGTGTTTCACTGAGATTAGAACCACCGTGAATTCCGAAGAGTAATCACGCACCAACCCATTCGGCTACGGCGGCCGCATTATACCAATAATAACGGGTGATCAATTAAGAGGAGTTTTTTTCATTTGCGTTTTTTTTACAGATCGCGCGCGAGTTGTGGTAAACTGTCATCGTGGATTTGTTGAACAGCGTTTGGCATTTCATCATGGAAAGGCTCACACCGCAACAACGTCTACAAATTGTTCAACTGTATTATGAAAATCAGCGTTCTGTGACAAATGTTTTTCGTGCGCTTAGACCGCATTATGGTCAACATAATCGGCCTGCCTTAAACACTATTCGACATACCATCAACAAATTTGAATCCGAATATTCATTGGTGGATAATTCTCGACCGAATAGACCACGCCCAGCAAGAAGCATTGAGAATATAGCGGCAGTAGCAGAGAGTGTACGTGAAAACCGCGATGAATCGATTCGGCACCGTTCTCAGCAACTTGGACTGTCGTATGGAACAACTTGGTCAATTTTACGGAAGGATCTTCATTTAAAAGCATACAAAATACAGCTCGTACAAGAACTAAAGCCAAATGACCTTCCTGCACGTCACCGTTTTGCTGATTGGGCTCTTGAAAAGATTGAAGAAGATCCGCTGTTTTCGAGCAAAATTTTGTTCAGCGATGAGGCGCATTTCTGGCTCAATGGTTACGTCAATAAGCAAAATTGCCGTATTTGGGATGAAGAGCAACCAGAACAGGTTCAAGAGCTACCTTTACACCCAGAGAAAACAACGGTCTGGTGTGGTTTATGGGCTGGTGGAATCATTGGTCCATATTTTTTCAAAAATGATGATGGCCGCAACGTAACTGTGAATGGTGCTCGCTACCGTACCATGATATCGGACTTATTGCTACCTGAAATTGAATCTAATGATCTCTACGACATTTGGTTTCAACAAGACGGAGCCACTTGCCATACAGCTCGTGAAACAATGACTTTATTGAGAAGTCATTTCGGAAATATGATATAAATATTTTTTTATTTTTTTTATTTTTTTTTTTATAATTTTTTCCCGAACAAAGATATTATAATTATAATTTTCGTTATATCTTCGGCATTTGCAATTGCATCTTATTGTGTTATATAGCATATCCACTGTGCAAAGAATACTGGAAGGCTATATGTCAAAGTTCCAGGCCAATCAGAGCAAAATTAAGGGAGTTACAGCATTTTGATGATTTTCGCCAACAGCAGAACGTTAATCGGCTCTCATCGATTTTCAAGAGATCAGCTGATTTGCTGACGTCACCTGGAATATGACAGCGATTTACTTACTGTTATTCTGTAGTCGATACATAACCAAAAAAATTAATGCAACCTTCTTCAATGCTACTTCTTACCATCTGAGCAACGACTGATTGGACGAATACGAGTTTTGCTTGGCATGGCTAAACATTGTAGTTTCATATCATCCCTGTCATATATCGACGTTTTTTTCTTGAGAAAAAACTTTTTTTTTGTTTTAACATTCATTAATCTCCAGTAGCCCGTTACAAACTCTTCATATCTCAGTACAGCGTCCGGCACTCAAAGTGTAACCAAATTCAGATCGCTCGCACAGCTAAGCATCAGCTGTGTGTTAGTTGGCTAAATGATAGCCCAGATTATCGTTTACAAGCGGGTGGAAGCATTTTGCCGAGAGTAAACGCGAAAAAAGGAAATAAGTAATGGATTTCTAATAGTGTGATTGTATTATATTTTGCTGGAAAACCACAACCAGCGATTGTTCGTGAGCTCGAGCACCGTAAAGTAAATAAAGCTTTTGTTTACTACGCCATCGCAAACTGGATGCATCGCGAAACGTCATGGAAGTAGTCATCAAAAGACTGCAAAGTTACGTGAAATGGTTCAAAAAGAGAAGAAACGACTTGAGCGAAATCGCCGACGAAGTACCACTCAAATGGCGACAGAACTCAAAATATCTGACTGTAGCATCCGCCGCGTACCGAAAAATGATCTCAAAGTCTAGCCTTACAACATCCAAACGGCGTATGATCTCACACCAAAGCAGCAACAAGTCAGACTTGAGAGAGCGAATGAGTTGTTCCGCTTGGGCGAAAGCGGTCAATTTCCGAGCATTGTGTTTTCTGACGAGAGAATTCTTCAAATTGAGCAATTCGTAAGCTCCCAAAACGATGGGGTTTATTTGACTGACCGTTCTTATGAGAATTTGAGTCATCGATTGGCGACCAGGAGGCAGCACCCGCCACAGGTAATGGTTTGGTTTGGACCGCTGTAACCGCAGATGGGCGCTCTCCAATAGTTTTCATCGAGCCTGGAGTCAAATGCGAAATATTATCGGGAAATATATTCTGGAGGTTGCTTTGAGTCCGTGGGCAGACAAACATGTCGGTGGTAGACCACAGACGTTTCAACAGGACTCGGCACCGTCTCACAAAGCTCGAGGGAACCAATCAAGAAATAACTTTAGGGACTTTTATTATATATTAAATTACCAAAAATTTTGTTCAGACAATTTCTTTTCATTTTGTTTGCTTTTATAACTCAAGTATCATTTGAAGCGTGTGATTTTTATTTCATTAAATAAGACGTAAGTATGTCTTATTTATTGAAAAAGATGAATTTTTATGTTTTTTAACCACTGAAATAAATAAAAATTGAGATATAAAACAAAACGAAATTCTAGCATTTTTCTTTGCCATATACAAAATGGATACATTCTAAAACAAAAACATTTAGGGTAAGATTTTTTTTTAAATCAAATAGTGACTGATATTCCTTGGGTCAATAAGCGTATGAATTGGAATTTTTAAAGCTGACCGTTAAAAACTTGTAGCGAAAGGGGTAATTAAAGCACTTCTCTTAATTTTCACAATTTTTGCAAAAAGTTTGAGAAAACGATTTATATGGCTTATGGTGTATGTTATAATGATTAGAAGAAAGCAATAGTAAAATAGTGAAAACAGAAAATTAAAATGTCGCACAGATATTTTATTGTCCAAGAATGGAGAAATTTGGTTTCAAATTGACCTAACGATTATTTCACTTTATACCAAATAATGAAGTCGTCTAGCAAAAAGGAATGCCTAATAAATGTTAAATTTCATTAACCCTAGAATCGTAATATACGTAAATTTTACGTGTATGTCGCAAAAAAAAGTCAGTTACACTTTACCGTTCGGCGTTATCGCTACGACCTCTTGGCAGTGCTTCCTTTATTTTATTGTTGCATTAACAAGTGAATCACAAATCAAGTGTTACTTCGCGTTTAGCTTTAATCGTTTTTTAAAAAAAGTGTGCACGTAAATTTTACGTGGTCTTAGCATTAACGTATAAATTTTTGTACGTAAGTTTTACGTGGTCTTGTTATTAGCGTATAAATATCTGTAAATGATAGCGTATAAATATCCGTGCGGTTTTCAGGAGAAATAAAAGAAAATAATGGAAAACTCAAGTCGTTGCCTTGTGGATGCAGAAATAGAAGCCCTCCTGGACAGTATTGACAGCGATGTAAGCTTTACTGTGGACAACCTTGAAGAGGAAGTTGATTTTGACAGTGACGATAGTTTGGTGGATCCAGACTACTCTCCTGAATTCCAGGAAAATACTTTTGAAGAGGAACTGATGAAAGCCGTGGAGTCCGCTCAAAATATTTCATCTGAAAAAAAATAAGGTCCCCCAGCAAAAAAACAAAAGTCAGCACCAACTGTGCAGCTACAACTAAATGACATTGAAGATGTATCCAGTTCTAATCCACTTTTGGGAAGGAATAGTCATGTTTGGAGTAGCAATCCAGTGCATCGTAGTAGCGGAAGAGCAATGGCTATGAATGTTGTTTATATATTACTGGCGCTTTGAACGAAGTTACATCAAAGCCAGAAATTATTCACTCATACAATTCCACTAAAGGTGCCGTAGATACCTTTGATCAAATGGCACAAAATATTTCATGCAACAGGAAAACCAGGCGTTGGCTACTTTGTATATTTTACAACATGTTAAATATAACCTCAGTGAACTCTTACCCTATCTAAACTCATAACGTAATGGAAAAGGGATTGAAACCAATAAATAGAACAAAGTATATGTTAAAACTACACGAACAATTAACAGGACCGTGGCAACAAGGGAGACTTGATAATATACCAAACCTTCCTAGAGAACTGAAGAACAGTATCCGTAATATACTCAATATAAAGGAAACTGGAACAGTGAGCAAAGCTTCTTCATCAAAAGGCAAACGAACATACTGGAAATTTTGTCACTATTCCAAAAAACGGATAACAACTACCTATTGCTCGATATGCGATGAAGCGGCCTTATGCAGTGAGCACCAAATAAAAATATGCCAGGAATGTAAGCAGAATTTCGCATAAATTTTTTTATAATTCACTTTAAGAAACCTAAAACTTTGTATTTTCAATAAATAAAATCAAAACAGAAGATATACATGTTTTTGTTGAACATTTATTTTAAATTTTTGTGTTGTACGTAAAATTTACGTATATTAGCATTAACGTAGGGTAAAACTATCTTACGATTCTAGGGTTAAACTTATAATTTTATTTGTGAAATTGAAATGTGCGAATAATTGTGTCCCTTAAAAATGTAAAGAATTCTCTGAACTTTGTTAATTTACATTCACGGAGCAAAATTTTGTTAAGTTTATGGCAGTTTTAAATATACAATAAATATGTAAGTTTTTCTTAGAATAACATTTTCAATGATATTCACTTATTGTGAAGAAACAGCTCGTTGAATGAAAATTTAGTTGTTCTGTGAAGAATTTTGTCCGTGTGTGTATGAATCAAATAAAATAATTCCAACATTGTTTAAATTTGTTCACGCGTCCATGACTTCAATCACCTCTGCAACTTTTACAGCTGAAGTGATGTTACTTCTAATTGGTTACTAAATTCTTAAAATTGCATAATAAATTTTATTTACTGCTTACTTTGCCATACACGCAAGTCTCAATCAATTAGTTGAAAGTACACCATCAATTATTTTTATTTTCCATTGGAAGTGTTTTATTGTCGTGCAGAATGCACTTCTCTGATTTCCATACTTTACTTTTATGTGAATTTTATAATACCCAATCACAGACAAGATGAGCGTATTTCATTTGTACCATAAATTTGTGCGTATATTCTTGTGCATATCGACATACATAAGCATGAAAATAAAGGGTGCTCGCTTGACTCTATATACCTACATTTAATAATAAAAAAAGTGCGTGTAGCGTAGTACCTACACATAACATAAGTGAAACTTTCAAGGCAGGCAAAGAAAGACGGAGAGACCCGAGAGAGAATAAAAGAGAGAGAGAGAGAAAGAGTATATATCTAAATAAATTCACAACATTTGCAGAGAATACAAATAGACAAAATTTACAAAAAACGGAGAAGTCTCGACCGGTGTAGGTAAACGGCGGACATAAACCGCGGTAACAACGCGCACTACTCCGAGCGTTTATCACCCGCACAAACTCAGCGATTCCAGGACCGCAGCAACGGCACAAATTACCGCAAAGCAATACCAATAAATCCGACGCCGGAATGGATAGCACTTTACAGTACGCACAAGCACTAGCCGGGAAGCGCAAATAAGCGCCTACTTTGCACAAAAAAAAACGCCAAAAAAATTGGGACCAAAAAACGCCTGAAACAGTAGGCACCAAGGAACTATAACGCCAAAAAGTAGGCATCAAAAATATATTTCTTACAAGTTTGCACCAACAAACAAGCGCCAAAAAGTAGGCAGTGTTATTTCTCACTAGAAGCAACCACAAGGAAAAATTCAGGAAAAATAGTCTAAAGTGTATCTAAGATATATATAAGGTATAGCTCTCTCTCTCTCTCTCTCTTTTCCTCTACGTTATATCTTTGTTCTCTCTCGTGGAACGAAAATGCTTAAACGTTGCATGCCCTTGAAATTTTACTTTCCTTTCTCTCTCGTACATCGACGCCTAAGATGTTTCACTTCAAAAATAGTTTGTTGGGTACTTCGTTGCACTCTTCTTCATGTGGTATGAATCTTAATATTTTCCCACCCCTGCCTTTGAGTGGCAACTGGTTTTTTATGAGACATCTTTTCATGGCAAAAATACACTCGGAGGTTTGCCATTACTTGCGGAGTGGCCACTGCTTTTAGAAAAAACTTTGCCTATCATTTGGTGTTTCCTGCATGCGAATAGTGCGAGTAGTCACGCGCATTCGCATTCGGCTACGGTGGTCGTCTTACATGCGTTTACTGTTTACCATTCCTTTTTAGTTGTGGTACGAAATTTAGCCCTAAAACAAAATTTCCATGGCAAATAAAATGTTGTCCAAAAATTGTGTTTGCAGTTAATAAATTTTTAGTGAACCCGGTTTTCGATTGGCTGTCCGAAAATATAATATTTCAATTTTTACTTTCTCGAACCCTCTTTTGGATATGGTTTCCACTGTTTCCATTATGACGAACAGCTCCGCTTGGAAAATGGTGCTTAGTGTTAGGGATTTGTGTGCTCTAGGCCCCACTATTCCTGCTCCTACTCCTTGTATCGTTTTGGAACCTTCTGTGCACCATTTTTATGAGTCATCATTTAGCCATGTTGGATTAGTGTTCCACTATTCCCTAGACGCGAAAATAACCTTGTATCTCTTAATAAAATTGAGTACGCGTTGCGTGTGGTCATTCGCTTGGGTATGCATACTGCATGAAAGACGGAAGACTGATTGGCCTGTATGATTTGGGATATTCAGGAAGCTTATTTCCTCGCTTTGGTAGGAATAATACCTTGAACTCTCGCCAAATCTTAGGGGCATAACCCAAACTAAGACTTGATCTGAATATTTGTACCAGAATTTGTATTAATTTCACAGTGCCCTTGGGAAGCAGAGCTGGAAAAATTCCATATGGACCGTGTGATTTGTAGGGTTTGAAAGAGTTGATTGCCCACTCTACACTTTCGTAGTTTACTATTCTGTAGATAGAGGGATTTTTTGACCTGAACAGAGTGTGCGCTCCTGGCACTCCTTCATCAGTGTCACAAGTTGCGTTAAGCCTACAGCCAGGAAAGTGAGTTCTGACAAGAAGCTCTAGTGTTCCGTGGAATCTGCTGGTAAAAGTACCAATTGGGCTTGTTACTCCTTTGGTCAATAATTTTTGTATTATTGCCGTGGCTGGGGCCTCGTTTAGTTCTTCACAGAACTTTCTCCATGAGTTCCTTTTTGATTTTCTCAGTTGCTTGTTGTGCAATGTTAGGGCTTTCCTATGTTCATCCCATATTTGATATTCGTTTGCATCGTTGAAGTTTGGTCTTGCTAGTTGACGCAAATTTGCAAGTTCTTTGTTCCACCAAAGAACTCTCTTTGTTGAGGTGTTTGCCTTGAGTGTACTACTTTCATGATATGAGGATATGATGGAGTCAGTCAGGTTTACAACTGATGCATCCAATTCTTCTGTCGATTTTATAGGAAGTATGATTTTAATTAGTTTTGATTCAAGGCACTCTGAGCATTTGCTCCAGTTGGTAGCATTGGGACTTCTGTAGAGCTTTACGCTCTTAACTGGACCTTTGATTTTAAAAATAATATGTTTATGCTCAGATTTTGAGTCCTCATCGGAGACTTTCCAGTTGTTGATCATATCATATTTTGACCTTTCCGCGCTATATTCTCTGTCTGTTTGCATACTGCAGCTGTTGGGTTCAAAATGGGTTATAAAATTTTTGAAAAAAAAAAATTTTTTTTTTAATTTATACATTAGAAGAGCAAAATATCATCCGAAAATTAGCTGTTTACATGCCGAGAGTGTTTTCTAAAAATTCAAAAATTTATTGGACGAGAATACCATAATACATTTTTTTTTTGTACTCACCGCATTTTTTAAAATCACTTTCAGTTTTAGTAAAAATCAGCTTAGTAAAAAGTTATAAAACCTTTTGATTATTCCCTTGTGGTAAAACAAAAACAATAACAAATTACTATTTTATTTTTATTTTTTAATTTGACTTTAACTATTAGAAAAAGCATAGTATTAAACTTTACTTCATCAATCTGTAGATTTCGATTGAATTCAGAATCAATAGATTTTGAGATGAAAATCGCTGAAAAAAGATGACTCAACCCTTTGATAAGCAATAGCTTGCAACAAAATCTAAATTTTACAAAACCGTTTGACATACTTCAAACGCATCACAAATACAACAAAACTACAGTACTTACTTCTAAATCGACCTTCCTTCAGTGCTCCGAATGAGTTTATGCAGACGTAAGTGACTGTTGGGTATGAGGTAGCATATTTGCAGGCGCAACTCAAATACATTAACGAGAAAATCAAGACAACCACTCGTACCACAGCAATGAACTAAAGCAAAGAGCAGGATAGTTTGTTGAACACAATTATAGCTACATGCATATACATACGCACACTCACGGACAATAAAATAGGCGTGCAACATTTTCACCAACTCTGGCTATTTTAGTACTGATCCTTTAGAGTCTATGAAATTTTTATACAAGCTTTTATTTATTATACACAAAAAACCATATAAATTTTCAAATCTGTTTTTTTTTTGCAAACTTTGTGGAAAAATTAAAAGCAAACGAATAAGACATGTTCATAGATGTAAATTGATTGAAGACATATGTTTGACAATCGCTAACAAGGCACTGGTGCAACTGGGAATGCCTGCTTCAAACCTCCCTGCAAACAATCTTTTCGATCGAGATTTGCAACGAGAAACACACTATGATTCTGACGAACTGGGGGCATTCGTTAGAACAAATCTTCTGCAGTTGATTCCAAAACAACGCATTGCGTTTGACAGAATTATGCGTGCAATCAAAGAACACAGCGGTGGACTGTTTTTCATAGATGCGCCCGGTGGTACAGGCAAGACTTTTCTTCTTTCACTAATTTTGGAAACCATACGATCACAAAATAATATTGCAGTGGCTATTGCATCATCTGGAATCGCGGCAACTCTTTTGGATGGTGGCTGAACAGCGCATTCAGCATTGAAACTGCCGTTGAATTTGCAAACCACTGAGGCACCAACATGCAACATCAGCAAAAACTCTGGAATGGGAAAAGTACTCCAAACGTCTCAAATTATCATATGGGACGAATGTACAATGTCTCAAAAGACAGCATTGGAAGCGCTTGATCGTACACTGCGAGATTTGAGAGGAAACAGACGGACCTTCGGAGGTGCACTCATTTTATTGTCTGGTGATTTTCGACAAACACTGCCCAAGGATGTTGAAAAATGGATTCATTACAGCAATCCAAAGAAAAGAAAGTCATGGGGACTGCCCGGTGTTGCTTCTACGTCGTAGCCTCGGCCGAATACTCAAGCTGCGAAAGTTGTGCTATGTATTTGTTGGGACCAAGTTAGTATTATTTATTATGAACTGATAAAACCAAGCGAAACTATCACTGGGAAGCCGAGCACTGCGCGAGAAGCGGCCGCAATACGCAGAGAGGCATGAAAAAGTGATTCTACTACATGACAACGATCGACCTCATGTTGCCAAAGCCGTTAAAACCTACCTGGAAACACTGAAAGGGAAATCCTACCCCACCACCCGCCATATTCTCCAGATATTGCGCCGTCCGATTATCACGTGTTCCGATCGATGGCACATGGTCTAGCTGACCAGCAGTTCTATTCATATTAAGACAATCAAAAAATGGCTTCATCCGCGGATAGCCGCAAAAGATGCATAGTTTTACCGCGACGGTATACGAGATCTACCAGAAAGATGGGAAAAAGTACCAGCCAGCGATGGACAATACTTTCGATGATTCACTTGTAACCAGTTTTTCAGAATAAAGTTATATTTCCATCAAAAAACAGCGAGAACTTAGCTGCACCCCTAATAAAAGAAACCGATTTGTATGGTTTTTGGTATGTAAGCAGTTAGTCTCTTATAAAAAATTAAAAGAGACTAAATAAACAAAAGCAAAAAAGCCAAAACAGATCAACATGTGGCAGATTTATTTTATTTTCCCTCGGTGTATATCCATGGCATTACCCACCTATGTATGTATGCCCACATATTGAAGACAGTTGGTCAGCTGAGTATTTGAAAAGAATGTAGCAAAATTGTCAAACTCATTTGTGCTTGCAGCAAATACAGAGCAAAGAGATGTTCACACACATTTTTGTCTTTTTCATTCGAACACTTAGTGAGTTTTCCTAGTAGTATTTGCAGCTTGTACATTCGCTTACGTTCGAAATAATGACAATATATACGAGGTGTGTTAAAAAAGTATTGCGAATTTTGAATTTTCACAGGCTACGTACATTCGAATTTCGATTTTTTTGTGGCGATATGTTGGTACACATGTCTCTCATTCATGCCGACGAGTTCGGCCATTTTGAATGTTCAGGAAATTGTTGACAGCTGCTTTGCTTGCACGTGTTTCGGCTCGTCTTCGATTTTCCCCTATTCAAAAAGATGAATCAAAGAACCTGTATCAAATTTTGTGTGAAAAACGTAATTAAGTGCGTGGATGCATTCCGAATGTTGACTGTGTCATACGGAAAACCTACTTTGGACCAAAGCAACGTTCTCAGAAGGCCGAGAAGATGTGAACGACGAAAAGCGTGCCGCACGCCCGAGCACTTCTACAACAGACGAAAAAATTGATGAGGTGAAGAAAATTCTATTGGACAATCGTCGAATCACCGTTCAAGAAGTTGCTGAGAATCTAGACATATGGGTTGGCTCCTGCCATTCGAGTTTTTTCAATGATTTGGGCATGAGACGGTTCGCCGCAAAATTCGTACCAAAACTGCTCAATTTCGACAAAAGCAGCATCGCATGAACATTGCTAATGAGATGTTGGACTCTGTCCGCGACGACCCCAATTTGCTCCAGAGTGTCACAACTGGTGACGAATCGTAGGTTTATGGTTAATCATTGTCAATGGAGCTGCCCCACGAACCAAGACCGAAAAAAGTGCGCCACGTTCGGTCGAATGTAAAAGTTTTGCTTACCGTTTTCTTCGATTGCAGGGGCGTTGTGCATCATGAGTTCTTGCCACAGGGTAAAACGGTCAATAAGGAATATTACCTGCAAGTTATGCGCAATTTGCGCAAAGCAATCCGCAATCCGCCAGAAACGCCCAGATTTGTGGAAGAACAAAAATTGGCTCTTGCATCACTATAACGGCCCTGCTCACTCTTCGATGCTTGTGCGCGACTTTTTGGCCAAAAACAACACACTAATGACACACACAGCCACCGTATTCACCAGATCTGGCGCCCTCTGACTTTTTCTTGTTCCCGAAACTGAAGAGGCCCATGAAAGGACGACGCTACGCTACGATTGACGAGATAAAGATGGCATCGAAGGAGGAGCTGAACAAGATAGAAAAAAATGATTCGTTGAAGTGCTTCGAAGATTGGAAAAGTCGTTGGCACAAGTGCATAATATCTCATAGGGACTACCTTGAAGCAGACAAAATAGATATTAGTGATTAAATAAATAATTTTTGAAAAAAAAAACCACAAAATTCGTGATACTTTGTGAACACACCTCGTATATGGATGGAATTAGTAAACCTTCCACAGCTTTGTAACTTCACTAATTCAACGAACTTTAATAACTTCAGCCCGGTGCTTTGCCCAGTTAGTTGTGCGGATGTATTGTTTGACTTCTGTGTCTGTATGTGTGTGTGTGCGCTTGCCTGTATGCGTTTCTTTTGTGCACTGGCTGCATTGTTGTGGCTGTGGAAAATATTTGCTATGGTTTATTTGCCAAACACACACACACACACACGTGTATGTATGTATGTATGTATGCGCATTGCCTCAGCCTTTTTGCCCAGCATCAACTCTACACACTTGACTGCATACGGCTGCATGTATTGTTTCATTTAATACCGTTAGTTCAGCATTTCCGTTGCTATTGTTTATATTGCCGGCAGTATTGCATTTGTGTGTGTATTCGTATAAATATAATGGTATATATATCGAGCATTGTGTGTGTGTGTGTGTGCGGTTGTGTTTTGCAAGCCACACATTAGGTATTATTCGCATTCCGCTTTGGGAATATTAATGGAAAATGAGTTTTTAATAGCCATAAACAGTGCTCCACTAACAACGTGGTCTGTTGCCGTACATGCCCCACCCCACTCACTTGCCATTGTCCACGCAATCGAAATGTGTCTGTTGCTTGCTGGTTTGGTTTCATTTCCTTTTTCACTTCTCTTCTTTTTATTTTTTATTTCCATTTTATTTTGGATTTCTGGAAGATGTTGGCTGGTTTTTGCTTCAGTTGCTTTGGGTCAATTTGTGTCTAATCAAGAATGTATTTGTGCAATAAAGTATGTGTGAATCTTTTTGTATGCACTTGTGTGTGTGTGTGTGCATGTATGTGTGTTATGCTCGGTATGCTCGCAACCGCATTACTTTTGAAAGCAGCCACACAGCTGCTGCTTGATATGCAAACGCGTCCCTAACGATCATAATTGCTTTCTGTTGCAAAAACCATGCCACATAAAACGAAATGGGAGAGATAATAAAATAAAAACTTAATTTGCGTTATTCAACTATTATTACTTTTTTTTGGTAAATTTATGAATGTTATTTTATTTCACCTATGAAGAAAAGTTACTTATGAGTAACTAAATTTATTGAGATAGTTTAATATTTTAAAATACGAAACTATGTAAAAGAGTAAAATAAATGAAATCAATTAAAAATAATTGAAACACTTAGCTTTACAAATAACGGTTCCCAGAAAATTCTATTTTTGTTTTTTCTTGCTAAATATTTTATTTTTTTTATTTTTACTGAAGAAAATATCAAATCTCCGGCAACGGATTCATATAGAAGAGAGCCAGAAATAATATAAGTTTAGGTTAGATTAGATAAAGTGACTGTCTTTCGATGCACCTGGGCTAGTTAGAGGCCACTTGTGATACCACCGGAACTAAGAAGTTTGCACTTCGACCTCATTATCGGTTGACGAATGTCCAGTGGACTTCGTCGAAAGTTTCTGGTACCTCGGCTGCATCATCACGGCAGATGGTGGAACAGATGAAGATGTTAACTACAGGCTAAACAAAGCAAGGGCAGCATTTGGGAGAATGCACACAGTATGGGAGAGTTCGCAAATCTCCAGGCGCACTAAACTACGAATATTCGGCGGGTGGGCCATGTAAAATTTGCTATTTGAATCGGCTTTAAAAAAAACCAATCAATAAATATTTTTTCAAACTTTTTTTTTTTTATTTGAAGATTGAACATTGTCATTTAGGAATGAAAAATAATATCGTTCAAATGACTGCCACGACTGGCTTTACAGTAGGCCATTCGAACAACCCAATTTTTAAGCACATTTTCGATTGCTTGGGCTCAAATTTCATGAATGGCAACTTCGATTTCGTCTTTTAAAGCATCAATCGTCTCTGGATGGTTCGCACAGCATTTGCCCTTAACGACTCCCCACAAAAAATAGTCCATCGGGCTTAAATCACAGCTCCGAGGCGGCCAATTGATATCGGAATTTCGGCTGATTATTCGGTTTTCAAAAAAGGTAGCCAAAAGTTCGAGTGTAACTTTGGCAGTGTGACAAGTTGCACCGTCCTGTAGAAACCAAATGTCACCATGTCATCCTCTTCAATTTTTGGAAACAAAAAATCGTTGAGCATGTCACGGTAACGCTCGCCATTTACTGTCACCGCGGAAGAAGAAGAAGACTCACCACTTTGGAAATAGGTTTTCAATATTTCCCAATTTTGTTCAAGCGTAAGCGTCCCATTTCCTAAATGTCAAACCTTTAAGTAAATTATGAACACATTTGACATGTCATTTGTGTTACCATTCTCAAAAAAATAGGTGGTTCAAAAAGCAAACGCTATATGGCCCATCCTGTAGCAGATGCCGACATCTCATGAGACGGTGCAAAAACAACAGCACAGAACCGTGTACAATGGAAGAGTTTTGTCTAGACTCTATGCTCCTGAGAGGAGTGAACAAGGAAAAACAAAGATAGGATAGGTATTTTATGCCCTATCCTATCCTTACTCTACTTGGTCCTCTGTAATCGAAGCTGTCTATATTAGCTAGTTTGAGATTTGCAACATTCGCAATGTCCTCCAGAAAAGCGAGACCGAACCATCTCAACCGTTTTCCACACAGATCCATGCACTCACATAGTATGTACTCGACCGTCTCTTTCTCTTCTATATTCTGACAGCTTCTGCAATGGCCATTGGAAGGTGCCCCCAGTCTATTGGCACGTCTTTCTATTAAATAGTGCCTAGATAGGACACCTACTACGATTCTTGAACCTTTCCTCCTTAATTTAAGTAGACTCCTAGACTCGTCCCATGTTCCATTCGGGCAACCTTTGTCTACTGATAGCACAGGTGTTTAACTGGTTCCAGTTAGAATTTGCAACAGTAATGGGGTGTCTGTCTATCAAAAGTTTACATGTTGCCATAGGACAGTCAGCAGCACCACGAATCAAATCAAAAATAAAAGAAAAATATAAGTTTATTCTCTTCTTCTGCAATGATTTAAATTAATAAATAAGCATCAGAGTGAAGATGCCTAACAAAAGCAAACATGGCGTATTGGTAATAATAAAATGTGTATGACTAGAAAACAAGTAGATTCGAAACAAATACAAGACCCAAGTTTTTAATATCATTTAAAGGATCATAGAATATGGAATTATTGAGGAAATAAAGCTAACTGAAAAAATTTAAAAGACTTTTTATCTGCATAATCTGATACATTTTTGTCTTTTTCTGGTTCAATATATTATAAAAAAAAATTAAAATGATGACTGTACAACTTAACCTAAAAAGTTTGGTGTGAGGTTTAAGATTAGAAACATTTTATTGGACTTTTAAACGCCCAAGAATTCTCTTTCGCGTAAGATAAAATTGCGAAAAGAGAGTGAATTGTACGACAAACAGAAAAAACTATTAGCTGAACCCAAATGCCAACCACACACATTAAATACTAAAAATGAACTTCAAATCAAATCTCTTTCTCCTTAAACATTTCTCATTCACACAAGAACAGTTATCCACAAATTAAGCTCAGCAATTAGGTAAGTAAACTTTACTTTCGAGAGTAGGAAGCCAATTTTGTTAGCTTATAATTTCATTATAAGTTCTTCTGTTTCTTGATTTCTTGATTTCCACACTAACCGGCTAGGCGATTTTGGCCGAGTTCAACAAAGCGCACCAATCGTTTCTTTCTCGTGCTAAGTGGCGCCAGTTGGACACACCAAGTGAAGCCAAGTCCTTCTCCATCTGACTTCTCCAACGCAGAGGAGGCCTTCCTCTTCTTCTGCTAGCAGCTGCTGGAACTGCATCGAATACTTTCAAAGCCGGAGCATTTTTGTACCCATTCGGACGACATGACCCAGCCAACGTAGCCACTGGATCTTTATTCGCTGCGCTATGTCTATGTCGTCGTAAAGCTCATACAGCTCAATGTTCGATCGCCTGCGATATTCGCCGTCGCCAACGTGCAAAGGTCCGAAAATCCTCTGCAGAATCTTTCTCTCAAACAGTCCAAGGAACGCCACCAAGAGAGGCCCGTCCTAACGTATGGAGCTAGCCATCAATAAAATGATGTCATTGGTACTCAAATGCGGTTTTTTATTAAGAAGTTTTTAAAATTACAATTATGAAAAGCAATCCTTTATATGTCTAGTCTAGGCAATGAAACTTTTTGTCATTTTTAATTAGTTTTTATTATTTTTGAAGTGAAACTTCTTTACGCGCGTCAGAGTATAATTTCAAGGCCGCGACACATGAGCTAGCGTTACGAAAAACCATCACGAAATGTATAAGCATACGGCATACAAGTTATTCACTTTCTCCGCTTTGTGCGGTGCTTCGTAGTCTCCCCACTCTGTAGATACGTATTACAGAGTATACACAGACAATATCCCCTAATTTGACATCACTAGTTTGAGTATTTGTAAGTATAATTTTATAATACAGGGTGGGCCAAATAAGACCTAGTTTCTGACATATAAGATTTATTTTTCTCTTTTTGTAGGTTATAATTGAATTTTTGGAAATTTATTATGGAACCCTACCGCAAGACCACCAACAACGACTACAATACGCTATTCGTTTTACACAATTATCCACACAAATTGATTTTTTAAATAAGGTTTTGATGTCGGATGAAGCGTATTTCC
This sequence comes from Anastrepha fraterculus, assembly GCA_037575425.1. NCBI lineage: Eukaryota > Metazoa > Arthropoda > Insecta > Diptera > Tephritidae > Anastrepha > Anastrepha fraterculus. The sequence goes on from JAYXIM010030912.1 coordinate 179,351, forward strand.
ATTTAAATGGTTATGTCAACAAACATAACTGTAGATTGGGGGCTCTGAAAATCCAAGGGCAACACACCAACATCAGTTGCACCCATCTAAATGTACTGTTTGGTGCGGTGTTATGGCCCCTAGAGTTATCGGTCCATATTTCTTCGAAAATAAGGATGAAACGCCGGAATCGATTTCAGGAACTTCTTACAGAACACTGATTGAAAACTTTTTGCAGCCAATGGCGGAGCAGTATCCTAATTTGTAGTTTCAACAAGATGGAGCAACTGCGCATACTGCTAGGCAGTAGTCTTTAGTCATTAGTAGGTCTTATTTGGCACACACTGTAGTTATATTATTGTATTGGCGATCTCTCATCTCTCAGTTGAAAAGGTTTGTCATATCCTTCAATTGTGGCAAATAATTAAAGCTAATACATATAATGAACGGAAATTATTTCCAAATCTAGAAACTCCAATTTAGGAGGAAAACAAAAATAAAAAGGAAGTAATCTATTCTGAGAGCACTCTTCGAAACTAATCTAATCATCTATTATTGTATTGGATGACCATAAAAAATATTTCTGATTTCCAATTTGGTTAATTGTTATTTGTTAAATTGTCAATATGCCAAAAACGCCTGCTGAACGTGCACGAGAATACAGAGCTCGGAAAAAATTGTCGAAACAAGAAAAACCGCCAGGGCAAACAGCAGCACAACCCAATCGAAAATGTAGAACTCGACAGAAGTCTTTGAGAAATGCAGTCGCCACAATCGGAGACGAATCATCATCGACGATTTTCTTTGGGCCAAGTGAATTACCCATAGTCAATCCAGACAATCCACAAGCAAGTACCAGCAGAGACGATGGTAACATATTGCATCAATATTTATCACAAACGAGTGGCCAAGCTGAGCAGGCTCAAGTTCCTGTTGAAAATACTAAAGGAAGAATAATTGTCGTTGAAGCCGACGGACATCAGGCCAATTCATCGCAAAGTCCAATGAATCCGACCTCAACTACATCCACAAAGACGAGGAAATCAGTCGCTTAGCGGTGTCGGGAATTTAGACAGCTAAAAAAGATGCTGGAAGATGCCAATACTATTGTCGTCCAAAGACCAGTTGTTTCTCCAGTTATTGTGAATGTGTCTTCGAATGTGAGTGATAAGAAGTTTCACTTCAAATATGGGCACAAGTGCGGCTGGTTTATTTTTTTAGTTCTAATATATAAGTTTTTTTAATTTCTTTTTTAATTTATTGTATTTCTTATATATTTTTTGTTATGTTGTTTTTTGTATTTTTTTTTTTTTTTCGCAAATTGGTTCTTTTTTCTTAATTTTAGTAAAGAAGTTTTATTTTTCTTTGCAAGCTTAATTTTATTTTAAATATTATTTCCTTCTACTTAACTGTAGTTCTTCATAGAAATTAAGACTTACTTGAAATTTCGTATTCAAAGATTCAGTGATTAGAGCAGATTTCTTACCTGAAAAGAAGAAAGTAAACATTTCAGTTTATCAATTTTGACAAAGTTTGTAGCGATATTAAAAAACTAAAATTATGTAAATTCTATTTGTCTCGTAATTCTTAAGCTGGGTATAGTGAGGGGTGCATAGCACAGAAGACTTATTTTCCTAACACATTGTAATAGCTTAACCCTTGTACTGTGCCAGGGTACTCTTTATATATAATAAATTATGATTTGTTCTCATTTCTAATGATTGATTCCTGATTTCCTGATATTCCTGCAAACGGTAAGCTAAGCGATGCGCTATGGGACCAAAGTCTCCCAAAAGCGGAAAAAAAGTGGCTGAAATCAACTTCTGAGGTTGATTAGATGCTCCAGATTATCTTATCATTTCTTTAAATAAAGTTACATTACTTATAATGCAACCACCACGATGATGAGAAACTAAGATGTGTTCTTCTTTTCTCAACATAGCAGCTGAGTTAATTATTTATTAAGGAGCTCATAATTATCTCGCACCATTACCCCATTTAAGATGTACGACGTCTGGTTTAATTAACTCGGTTAATTTATCAAATTGTAGACAGGGAAGCATAGAAACTCACTTGATGCCTCTTCATAAATATAAAAGCTGATTTAAGAATATCAAATTAAAACGCACTCATACACACACACACACGCACATGTAAATATTCGAGGACCTAAAATTGGGTATCCATCGGAGACAAGTGTAACATATTTTATGTTGATTTCTTATATTACATATTTATTAGCTTAGAAAACATGCACGCGTCTAAGTAAACAAATACACATACACACACACACACACACATAAGTGCTTAAGTTTGCATACTCACACCCCACATACACTCAAATGGGCTTCACTCAATGCAAATGCCTAACGTTGACATTTTGGTTCATGAACCAGTTTTTATAGCTATTATCTAAAATATAATATAAAAATTTTGACGTGTGTAAACATTCGACGAAATACATACACACACATACACATATGCGGTATGCGATGGCAGCTGGTTAATTACGTTGAAGTGTCGAGAGTCTGTGTCAAGTAGGGCTTAATATCAGTGAAGGCTTTTATGCAGAAAGCAAAGGAAGCTGAGTGCCAACACAGACAACTGCAGACATACATTACGAGGAGCAGCCCAGTAGGCAAAGAGAAGTAAATTATTGGTAGTTGGTAGGAGTTAAATGGTAAGTAGTGCAACGGCAGAAGTTGAGAGGGTGTTATTTAAAATAATTATTTATACGCTCTAGTTGCTTGAAGAAGTGGATTTTTTAAAAATTGAAAAACTGAAATACTAATTGAGAAATTTCGATCGGCTCAGAAGTGGTAATGGGGAATAGGCAGCAATGTGGCGATTGCATAATTGTTTTTATATTTCAACATTTGGCAGATGAGTGATTCCGCGCCAAGTGGTCCATGTATTTTGGAAATTGTCCGCAAGTTTTATAAAAATGCTCTTACTAAAGACTTGGGTATAATATGACAAAAACTGAAAAAACAAAATTAGAAGAAAAGTTGATAATTTGATAATTTTCAAATTTATTTCATATCCAAAAATTAATGCGCATGGTTGTTGAAGTGAATTATCTTTGATATTTTTTGGCACTTTTACATTTTTTTTTTCAAATTTTTTTTTAAGTGAAACTGCTTAGGCGTCGATGAATGAGCGGGAATTCAGAGTTAAATTTCAAGGCCATGCAACGCATGGCAAAGGCATTTTCGTTCCACGAGAGAGATAAAAGATATAACGTAGAGGAAAAGGAGAGAGAGAGAGAGCTATACCTTATATATATCTAAGATACACTTTAGGCTATTTTTCTTGAGTTTCTCCTTTTGGTTGCTAATTTCTAGTGAGAAATAACTATGCCTACTTTTTGGCGCTTGTTTAATGGTGCAAACTTGTAAGAAATATTTTTTTGGTGCCTACTTTTTCGCGTAATATTTCCTTGGTGCCTACTGTTTGGGGCGTGTTTTGGTACCAATTTTTTTGGTGCCTACTTTTTGGCGCTTATTTCTGTTTCCTGGCTAGTGCTTGTGCGTACTATAAAGTGCTTTCCTTTCCGGCGTCGGATTTATTGGTATTGCCTTGCGGTAATTTGTGCCGTTGCTGCGGTCCCGGAATCACTGCGTTTGTGCGGGTGATAAACGCTTGGAGTAGTGCACGTTGTTGCCACGGTTTGTGACCAGCGTCTACCTACACCGGTCGACCCTTTTCCGTTTTTAGTAAATTTTGTCTATTTGTATTCTCTGCAAATGTTGAGAATGTATTTAGATACATATTCTTTCTCTCTCTCATTCTTTCTCAGTTCTCTCCCTCTTTCTTTGTCTGCCTTGAAAGTTTCACTGCTGTTATATGCACTACGCTACACGCACTTTTTTTATTCTATTTATTTTCTGTAAAAATGTAGTTCATTCTAGAACAAATACCATACAAAAATAAAAATAAATTAAAATAAGATTACAATTTACGAAACTTTAACAAGTTTCCATGAAAATTTTAAATTTTTTATTGAGAATTTTAGCTCTTTGTTTTCGGTTTCGATCGAAAAAAATCAACTGGGCCAAATAATCATAAAGTGTAAAAAGAAAAAAAAAATAAAGTAAAATTCTGTTAAATTCTGTTAAATTTTATAGCCCCCAGAAAACTGTACGATCTTTCCTATAAAGTTCACGAAAGCAATAAAAACCTTATTAATTCTGCTTAAGTAATTTCTTTATATTTTTGGAAACATTTCTGTATTTTTTGATGAAATCCCTTAAACTTGTTATATGGCCAAAAAATTATTCACATATTTATTTAATTTTTTTATTTTGTTTTTTTTTTTTAATATTTAACTATGCCGTCATTACTTTGATTTCCCATGGAAAAAATGCACTTTTTCTTAAATTTGCTAAACAAAAAATGTTCACAGATCGATCTAATTTCCTCTCTAAAGTTTTCTTCACAAATTCTCTATGATTTACTTGAAAAAAATTGTCTAACTATTTTTATGGTGACCCTGAAAACCCATAAGATATAAAAATAAAATAAAAATGGATTAAAAAAAGATACCTTGATACCATTTTTCTACTTTTATTAAGACTTCTCTTCTCGGTTCTTCGTAAAATAAAGACAAGAACGCTAGTTTAGTAACATTTCCTATTTCCATTGCGAAAAAAATTTTTGTATTGCAATGCAAGAATTTGGGTACAGATCTCAACCTCCCGAATCCTAGCCTATGGGAAAATCATAATCACACGTTCTTAAGGTCATTACTGCATTCATTTGTAAAATTATTATATATTTTTTTTTTCATAGAAAAAATTTACCTCATTCATCATTTCAGCTGAAGTGATGGAAAAGTTGTGCCGCGCAACTATGGCAAAAAGTTATGTCAGAGGCATCGTAAGGTCTCGCATATTTTGCTTACTTGAGTCTAATTTCGTATCATTCAGAAATTCAGCAAAACAAAGTATTCTTGAAAGAACAACAAACTTTCCATGTATTGAATGCGCATTTACATATACTCAGGCGCATAAATAATTACATTTGTGTGGGTGTGTGAGGAAATATAAGTACCCTAAACGCAACCATTTTCCGCTTTCCTTCCGGTCTTAAAATTTTCTAAAAATAAATATTTTGTGTGTGTGTGTGTGTTTGCGTGGGTGTGTAATAAATATTTATATTATGCAAATAATAAACCTGACGAGTTGATTTTGTGTAACACTTGAAATAACTAACAGCTGAATAACTGTGAGAGTAGCACAGCAAACAAACAGTAAAACAAATTAAAGTTAATTATGTGAATATCACGAAAAATATACTACTCAGCGGCCAAGGCAACTCTACGCATGCAAAACGCACGCCTCCTTGCTCCTGTTGTGACATCAACGATCATATGCCCACGCATGTGTGTATGTATGCGTATGTGTAACTGCAAGTGGTGGTATTTAGTTTGCGCATTGCAAAAGTTTTTCGGCAACCTATTTTTCATACGTTTGCGCCTAATTTCCTTCACGTGCCACATAATTATAATGCGGGCGCTAATAACCGCTTACAGGCGCATCTACTCGTGTAAATTTAGAACTGTACAATTTATGGGGGCGAATATTTTCAAAGCTAATTTTTTCTCTGAAGTTTTCATCAACTCAAATGCTCAGTTAGTGCGTTCTTGGTTAATTGGGGACGAAAAGAAAACAAAACAAAATTAATTGAAATGGAAAAAGTAATTAAAAAATTAATGAACAAAAATAACAAAATGAATCAAATAAAAATAAATTAAATAAAATAGTAAGCAAATTGGTGGAAAACGCAACGTAAAATAACAGCATCAATTTAAATCGAATAAAATATAACGAATAAAAGATAATAAAATCCAAAACATTAAGGAAAGAATAAATTTAAATAAAAAAAATTTAAATAGGCAATACTGATATTACAAAATAAAATATAATAAAAAGCATTAAATTAAATAAAATAAAACAAATTCAAGCAAAATCAAAATGAAAAAATTTAAGTAAATAAAATAAACCAAAAAAAAAATTTTAACGAGGAAATGAACAGACGAAACTAAACTAAATGAGGATATAAAAAGTAATAAATTAATCCAAATATTAATTTAAATAAATAAAATATAATAAAAAAAATTTAATAGAAAAAACTAAACTAAATGAAATAAGATAGAAAAAAGTTCTAAACAAAAACCAAAAATTAATTTAAATAAACTAAAAATAATTAAATCAAATAGGATAGATAGAATAAAAAGTACTCAATTTAAATAAATAAATTAAAAATAAAATGGAAGGAATGAAATAAAAAAAGACAAAATTAAGCTGCAATAAAAAAAGCTACAGTAAAAATTTAAAAAATAAGTAGAAAAAATTAAATAAATGGGTAGATAAAAAGTAATAAACAAATGCAAATACTAATCTATAGAAATAAAATAGAATAGAATAAGTCTATAAAAAATAAAAGAAGAAGAAAAAATTAACTATAATATAATAAATATATAAAATAAAAAATAGAAAAAATTAAAGCAAATAAAAATAAATAAAATAAGCAATAAGCAATAAACAAAATTTAAAAAAATTCTAAATTTAATAAAATGAAATAAAATAAAATTAAATAAAAAAAAAGGTTGTCTGTAAAGTCGGTTTACTGACGATAGTTTAACGTGACAACGTCATAAGAAACTACTGATGTAAGGGTTGCAATTTTCAAAACAAAATTTTAATTTTATTTGTTTGATAGATATTTTGTATGGATATAGAGGAGGAGGTAAATGGAATTGCAATGGAATAGGTCAAGTTACATTTACACAAACGTGAAAAATGACGAAACATTTATTAAATTCATGAAAGATATCTTCAATTTCGATTGTGCATCAGACGTTAATAAGTCAACAACACTAAGAGGCACCATCATCGATTTTACTTTCTCAAGACACACTACACCTGAAACACTCCCTTTCATTTCCTACTTTTTCTATCATCGTCCTATTCTCAACAGAGAAATGGTTCATTAGCATGCACACAGGAAGAAGGCATATGCAAATACAAATACGTGAATTTATATATGTACATTTGCGCATATCCATACATATATACGCTCACTTAAATAGGAGAGAGCAAGATGTCGAACGTTGCCTTTCGTTTGCTTTGTTTGCTTTGTCGTTCGTTCCGCGCTTTCGCTTGCAGTTCATGCAATGCAATGAGCAAGGTAACGACAAATGAGCAAGGTAACACTAAAGAGCAAGGTAACACTAAAGAGCAAGGTAACACTAATGAGCAAGGTAACGACACATTTTTTCGTGCGTGCAGCCGGCTAAATCGAATTATAAGACATTATCACGTCAAAAAATTTAATAGAAAAACTAAACTAAAAGAAATAAGGTAGAAAAAAACTCGAAACAAAAACCAAAAATTAATTTAAAAAAAAATTAAATCAAATAGGATAGATAGGATAAAAAGTATTAAACAAATCCTAGTAACAAGTTAAATAAATAAATTATAAATAAAATGGAATAAAAAAATACCAAATTAAGGTACAATAAAATAAATTTAAAAAAAATTATTAGATAAAATTATATAAAATGGGTAGATAAAAAGTAATAAACAAATCAAAATACTTGTGTACACAAATAAAATAAAATAGAATAGAATAAGCCCATAAAAAATAGAAGAAAAGCGGAAAAAATGTGACTATAATATAATAAATAAATAAATAGAAAAAATTAAAGCAAATGAAAAAAATAAGGTAGATAATAAATCATAAACAAAAATGAAAACAATGTTAAATTTAATTAAGTGAAATAATAAAATTAAATAAAAAAAACGATAAACAAAATATAATAAAATTTATAAATAAGACAAATTGTAATATTAAAATACAAAATATATAAAAATTATTAAAATACAAAAATTATTAAAGTAAAAATTATTAGAGTATAAATAAAAAATCTGAGAAAAATGAAGTAAAATAAAACACTTTTCAATAAAAAAATTCAGGTTAGTCCATAACTTCATGCGTTTTTTAAAGGTGGTTTTAAAATTAATAAAAAAATGTTTAAAATATTTATTAATCAATAATATATTTTCCTTCATTATTTACAATGTCTTCCCAACATTTAGGCAAATTTTAATTCCCTATTCAAAAAATTTGTTGTCCATGGAGCCAAAATACGCTTCGATATCCATCCCTTTTTATCGCTTCTTTTGAGGAGTAGTTCTTGTTACTCATATGGGATTGAAGTCCACGGAAAAGGTGATAATCGCAAGGTGCAATATCCGGAGACTATGGCGAATGCGGCATTAGCTCCCATCTGAGCTCGTTCAGCTTGCCTAATATTTGCCTTGCGGTATGAGGTCTTGCGTTGTCGTGGTGAAACACAACTTTGCGTTTATTCACTAAAGACGGTCGATTATTGTTAAGTGCCTCATTCAGGTTTGATAGCTAATGGGAATAATAATCAGCAGTTATCGTCTGGTGTAGTTCCAGAAGTTCATAATAAACAATACCGGCCATATCCCACCAAATAGACAGCAGAATCGTCTTGGGGTGAAGACCATCTCTAGGGGTCGGTTCTGGTGTTTCATCTTTATCTAACCATTGGCGTTTGCGAACAGGACTATTGTAAAGGACCCATTTTTCATCACCAGTAACAAAACGGTTCGAAAAACTTTCATTTTCAAGCCGTTGCAGCGGCTGAGAACACACATTCACTCTCTGCTGAAGGTTGGCGACGGAAAGTCTATGCGGAACCCATTTTCCCAGCTTTGAAACCTTTCCCAACTGAACCAGGTGCCTGTGAACTGTTCCATGCGATAGATTTAAGCTCTGAGCGATCATATCGACTGTTAAATTTGGCTCAGCTTCCACGAGTTCGAGCAAGGCGTCGGAGTTAAAGACTTCAGGACGACCAGGGCGCGGGACATCCTCCACGTCGCAGTTACCACTTCGGAATTTTGAAAACCACTTTTGCGCAGGCCTTACACTCACGGTGTCCTGCAGCAGCAGTTGTTGCATTTTTACCACTTTTATAACAAAATACAATATATGCCTCTTATATTGTTTAACAACACGTGCTTCTATCCGCGATTGAAATCACTTGTTAAATGCACAATATATTAAAGAAAATATAAATAGTTCCGTTATATTCTGCGAATATTTTTTGTATGCAAAAATCGTACAAAAGTGAAATTATGGGTAAAATACGCACGAACTTATGGACCTGACTGGACTGACCTGATAAATTCAACTAAATTAAGTGAAACCCGATAAAACAAACTAAAAAAATATAGTAATAAAATATAAAAAATATAATTCCTATAGGGGATATAAACTCGGGATATAATCTAAAGGTACTGTGTTTTCCATTCAAATATACATCTTTATGTAAATACTGCTCTTCCTCGCCCAATGACTCCATTGGAGAAGGTAACCGTAGACTTCAAACCGCCTGAAAAAACTGCTAGACGGAGCTCTGGCGCTACTTAAGTGTCCGGAAGTAATCCGGTGATGAATTTGCAATCATCATCGGGCTTTGTATTTCTAATAAAGTTCTTTGGCAAAGCATTCCTTGGCGTGTACTGCCTTATAAGAGTATGGGGGAAGGTAATTTTTTAAGTAGCAAAAAACAAGGTGTTCAATTGTCGATTAAGTAAAAGCCAATGTCAGACACTTCACACGGATTGGCACTTAAATAGCCTTCACTCAGAAGCCTTCTTCTCTACTACCGCCTGCTATCTGCTGGGCTTTTAGTTACTCTCAAAAGTAGGATAAAGCCGAACTTTAAGCGAAGCTTTTGTGTAACACTATGAACCTGGGTCATAGCAGGTATCTATGTCCCGATTTACATACAGAGATATCTAGAAGGGAGACACTGGAAATTCTCTTTTGATGTTTCATTCGGAACGTCACACGGCAAAATTCATTGCTTTTGACGTTTACTTCTTTAAGTTTGGCAATACGAATAAGAAGCACAAAGTGCGTCGCGAGTACGGGAAACAAAAACCCTCTTCTCTTTGTCTGTCCTTCCCCACGAATAAAATGTTTGCCTTCCAATATTTCCCTGTGTAAATCGGGACTATATAGTGCCATAAAGCAGATACATTGTGCTATCTGAACAGTTCAAGGCGACAGCGAAGTGAAAATGAAATCGAAGAGTGACCAGAGTCATGCTGAGAAGGATGTCGTGCCTAAGAGTGGATTTGTTGTTAATCACTTACACTAATGTCCAAACTTAGCTCCGGTAAGTTAATAAATAAATAAAATAAAAACTTAATAAATAATAAATAAATAAAAATTAATAAAAGGAGTGTCGAAGAAAAATTGATTCTGTTCGTGCTGAAGTGAAGTCGTCTATTTCTGTGTTTTTTGAAGGACTAGGCAAAAAAAGAAGTTTTTATTAGCCTTAAAAAAGTATAAGAGCTGTGTTGCTCCTAAAGAGTTATTTATATTGGAAAGAAAAAGATTAATGTCGTACATAATTTCAAATCTCTTTGCCTTTATTTCGCATAACCTTTTCAACCGCTTCTAGTTTTGCCTTCACCATTACAATTTTCTCAATCACACTTGTGCCCTTGGTAGTTGCCTCTGAAAGCATATTCTGTTACTTATTTCGCAGAAATTCATTTATAAATTTCGTAGAATAACTTAAATAATAAAGAAGCCATAAAATTGTTTACCGAATAAACAAATGAAGGAGCTGCGTCTAAGACCTTTTTCTTACTCGCAATGTAGACAGCTGGCGTCGATGTGCCTGAAAGCGCCGTACGTATGTGATAAAAATATGCAAATACATGTTTATTGTGCTACGTTTGCTCATAGCATACAGATGCTATTTCCCATATGAATATTTCAGTACGCCTTCCGCGTAAATTGTGGCTTTAACCAGTCACACGTTAACTGCCCACATTCGCATCCGCCGTCACAGTCACGTTTGGAAGTATGTAGAGCGGGAACTTCTAATTAATAAATGTAAGACTGTGCGCACTGCTGACAGATTTAGGCCGATTTTGCTTTCATATTGTGGCTCCACCTTTTCTTCGCACATATGAAGGGGCTTACTGGTATGCAGTTTTTTAAAAACAGGTGACTTTTGATGTTTGTCGAAGCTCCTTGTGCCTGCGCTTTTTACAGTTCATCAACCACGTCAGATATACGCTTTCTGGTACGTTGCCGAGCTTTTTTAGCGATATGGTCGTTTTCTGCTCAAATCAGTTTAAAAACAGGAAAAATGCACCTTTCATTTGATATCAATTTCTTAATATTCAACTGAAATGTGGGATAATCAGCGATCTTGCCTATAAAATTAAGGTGGCAACGCTATCACAAAATGTTTCTATTTGTCTTGGTAGCCATGTTGTTAATAGCTATAACTTTATTTTATTTAGTGCAAACAGGTGGCAACACCAAGCTAAAAGTAGTGTCACTTACGAACTATTTTTGAGACATGGAATATGTCTTAATATTCAACTAAAATGTGTGATAATTGAATGTCATAGCAATTAAATTCAGGTGGCAACGCTACCAAAAGTTTTTTCTCAAAAATATTTGTCTTGGTTCCCATGTTATAATACTTATGCATATTTTTTAATAACTATAATTTTATTGTATTTAGTACAAACAGGTGGCAACACCAAGATAAGAGTAGTGTCACTTACAAACCATCTACGTCTCATGGGATATGTCTGAATATTTAACTGAAATGTGTAATAATTGGCTACCTTGGCTATAAAATTCAGGTGGCAACGCTATCGAAAATATTATTTACCCATTAAAAAAACAAATATTTGCTTTGACACCCCTGCAGTAATACTGACGTCTATTTTTTAATAATTAAATTTTTTATAATACAAATAGGTGGCAACGCTCAACGACTTACAACACCTTTCAATGAGCAAACAAACTGCAGTAAATACACCGGTCTATATATTTAAACATTTGATTCGAAGCTATTTTTTTTTTTGGACCAAATACGAGTCTTGAGTTCCTTTTCTTTTTTTTTCATTTTTTTTTGTTGTTTTTGCTTTCTGCGCCTTCCTTCTGCTTAATGAGGAGGATTCGATCGGACATGACAGGTAATATTAGTTTAGTTCGTCTGCAGCCCCTCTCCGTCTGCCAAGGTCGCTTGTGGGTTGTAGTAACCCATTTGCTAACCGTGATTTTGATGGCTGCAGAAGGGAGTGGCAAAACAGGCTCTGAGGCCAACTACTTTGGCTAACTTTCCTAGCTAAGTAGTCAGAGGTCTCGTTACCCACGATCTTTACGTGTCCCGGGACCCATATTAGCATCAGGCTATTATGTCTACCAACATAGTTCAGCCTGGATTTACATGACTCGACTACCCCTGATGTGGTTGGGGGCTGTCTAAGGCCATGGGCGCAGCTTGGCTGTCGCTGCAGACACATATAGATCTGTCTATTCATCTGTTTTCTACAACAAATTTCATCGCTTCTTGATCAGCATACACCTCCGCTTGAAACACAGATGCATGCATTTAAAGTGCAAAGTGCAGTTTTGTCCTGCTGCATCCCACTTAGACCAAAGACACCTTTGCACTGCCAGAAAGCTGTCAGTGCTTTTGATGTTTTTGTTTCAACGTGTGACGTGTTTACTATCGAGGATTGCTCCAAGATTTTTGATTACTTTGGATAGCTGGATTGTGACTCCTTTTAGCTTAGGCAGAACGAGTCCATCAAGCTTCCTCCTTCTGGTAAAGACGACAATACCAGTTTTGATGGGGTTTGCCGATAGCCCATTCGCACAGCACCAAGTGTCAATCATATCCAGAGTTTTTTGCACTGTCCTACTGATGTACAAAAGCGCAGGGCTCGTTTACAAACAGGCAACGTCGTCCTCATATTCTTGTGACTGCACCAAAGCAACGGAGTCAGCACACCACCTTGGCGGAAGCCTCTATTAACCCCGGACGACATCAGCAGATCCTTCTTCATTCGCACCGTGACGATTTTTTGGGCTAGCATTGAACGGATCCAATTCACCAGCACCCGGTCTACACCATGTCTACTGGCAGAGATGCACATACTGTCAAAGGTATCATTATCAAAATTCCCCTCTATATCCAAAAGATGCCCATAGCGTAGTCCCTCCTGTCGATGGCCTGCTATATGCTAGCAACAAGGTTTTGCAGTGCCGAATCGCAGGGTTTTCCGCTTTGATAGACATGCTAAAATGGAGAGAGTGGGTGAACCTTCAGCGACCTCTCACGCATATGCAATTCCAATCGTTCGAAGCTTGCGTAGTCATCTCTAACAAACCTTAGGGAAAAAAGCGACCCTCATCATTCTCCACTAGCGTGGTATGTAAGCCAGTGCCAGGCATGCAGTGAAGATTTTCTTCACGGCTGCAGTCACTGACTCTATGCCTTCTTTCAGCATGGCGGGATAAATACCATCTGGTCCGGGGGACTTGTAGCTGCCAAAAGATTCGATGGAAAATCGAATAGCGGCTTCATTCACCACAGACCTGGCAACGTACCAGCCACGCCGAGAAGGGGTAGCAGCTCTGACAGCAGCATCTTTCGTTAAGGGCTGTTGCCGGACAATGTTTAAATGATTACCTGAAAAGTGAGAGTCCATCAGCGGGCTGAATGTCTCACTTTGCTTCTCCGTGAAGGAGCCACCAGATTTCCTAAGTGACCCCAGCTTTGTGGTTGGATCCCTTTTCAGGATCCTAACCAATTTCGCTGTGTGACTCGGAGATTCAATACTGCCGCAGAATTCCCTAAAAGAAGCCCTTTTCGACTCACAAATTAGCTTCTTGTAAGTCCTCTGAACATGACAGTATTGCTCCCAGTCCTCAGCAAGATTAGTCTTGAGGGCCAAGTTTAGAAGTTTTCTCGACTTACGCCTTAATTTTTGGAGCTCTCGGTTCCACCACGCAACGGTAGTCCAATCAAGGAGAGGTCGAATTGGACAGGCTGACTCAAAACATTCAACTAAGGCAGCGCTGAGATTCTCAACTGCCACCTCAATCCCCTGTTGAGTTCCTTACTGACTGACTCTGTGTAAAGCATAAAAAAGTTAAACTATGGATGCATGATTTGGAGCGGTTTCACGCCTGGATAAAACCATATTCCCTGCTTTAAGGGGGCAGCTCCTCCAGCACTTTAAAATTTTCGTTTTTTTTTTTTTTTTTGCTTTAAAAATTTATTAACCAATCTAAAGAATATCTTTTCAATTGTTGTAAGCTTAATAGAGAGTCTTATAAGTCCCTATAGGGTCAGTGAAGTAATGAGTGTCGAACAAAAGATGAGTAAAAATGAAAACTATTTCCTCGAAAAATTTTCAAATTGTAAATTCACATAGAAAATAATATCATAGAAAAGATGTGTGCCAAATTTCAGGGAGATCGGTCAATAACTTTTTGAGTTATCGTGTGCCCCAATTCGAAAAATATAGTTTTGAGAAAAACGCGTCTAAAGTCGGCAACGTAACTATACCTCTCCCAGCGCTCGAACGCAAAGAATAGAGTCGTCACGGTTGACGATCTATAATATAATAAATACTTTTATTTACGTTCTAAAATGTTTTGACATATTCTTAACCGTAGAAGGTCATCGTTATTTTTATAACGTAGAAGTCATCCCTCGCCGATTCGACGACGGCATTACTCAAAGTCATTAATATATTATCCTACCTATCAATAATCAATATATTCACATTGCCTTGTTTACATTTTTCATTTCACTCGGAATCTCTCGCTTATTAGAACGTAGAGTTCCAACCATTGTCAGCTTATATGGTTCGCATAACAGTGATTTAGCAAGAGGAATCGAACTCAACCAGTTATCCATTGTAACGTTTCTATTTGAACCATGTACAGTTTTAGTCAACTCTTTTACGTAGTACTCACCAAGTGGAAAGGTGATTTTGTTTGATCTTTTTCCCAAATACGGCATAGCATCAACCATGTAGTTTGTACTGCTATCACATATCATTACCATTTTGAGTCCATATTTTGCTGGCTTGTTGGGAATGTACATCCGGAAGCTACATTTTCCCCTGAACACCAGTAGTTGCTCGTCAATCGTAAGGTATTCTCCAGGCGTATAGTTTTCACAGCACTTTTGAATGAACATCTCCCAAATTTTTCTAATGGGGGCAAATTTGGCTTCAACTATTTGAAGGCGTGCAAATTTATCGTCGAATCAAAGAAACGACATAAGAAATTTGAACCTTGCTTTTGTCATTATCGAAATATATGTTGTTCCACCATAACATCTGTCAAACAATTCATCTGCAGACAGATGCTGATCTTTCTTGACTGCTGTTAGTACCAAGAGTCCAATTAAGGCAGAAATTTCATTTGAAGGAGTTGCTTTCCTTTGAGCTTCATCTGTAGTTACAAGTAAAATGGACTGCCGATTAGCAATCTGAATATTTGTTCATTGAACAATTTCCTCCACGATCTCTGGTGTAATGAGCATTTGGAACCATTGAAGTGGGTCTGTTATATTTTTGCAATAGCATGTTGGTCCTCGAGCTTTATGTACTACATTTAGACCATAACGATAAGATTTGACCATTTATGTTTATTTTTGCCCCGCAAAATAGATTTATTAAAATAAATTATATTTGACTTGGCCCTCAATAAATGTAAAGCTATGTTATCTTCATCTGTGTCGGTTGATTCTTCTGAAGAACTTGCATCCCCTAAGTTTTCGTTTTGTTCGATTTCTGCATCAGATTCTAGTTCGCTGTTGTCTAACTCATCGTCTAATCCATTTTCGTCGTCGCACTTTGCAAAAATTTTTTCAATTTCTTCGTCAGTATAAATTTTGCTGTCACTCATATTATATTACAACTGTACATACCAAACAGATAAATAAACAAGAAAAAAACCTTCGGAACAAAAAACTCACACAAAGTTCATCGTTCGTCTTTTCGACTACGCATTTTTAAAAAATAAATACTTACAAGAGATCGTACGAAGCCAACCAACTGCAAACGTCAACAGCTCAACAGCGACTAACGCTGTAAAAAAGAAAGACACCTTACAAACAAAGGAACAGTGCGATAACGGTAAAATAAAAACTCGCGTCGTCGAAACGACGAGGCACGACTTTCCAGGGTTCAAGGATTATAATAACATTTTATGAAAAAAAAAACTTTTTTTTTCGAAATTTTACAGGTATCTGTAAATAACTGTTGAATAACTCGAAAAGTATTTGTCGGATTCACATCAAATTTTCACACAATATTTTTAAGATATTTTACTTTAAGAAAATGCAAAAAACCATCCAATTTTGAAAATTTTGACTACCCCTAACCTAATAAAATTTCACAGCGAAATTCTTTAACATATTGGACTTCGCATGTTCTTCAAATTTTATATTAATTATCACCAAAAATATTGTTTTGATCAATTTGTTTATAAACAAATGTAATTTTTTCGCTTTTTTACCTCAAATTTCAATTGTTTTGTTTCCGTCAAAAATAGGTAGGTGCAAAGCGGAGTAACTTATTTTAATGAAAAATGTTTGTCTGGTTGGTTTCAGTTGATTACAAGAGGCTGCAATTCTACGGCACAAATTAAAGGAGCTACGTTTGAGCAACTCCAGCGCCGCCATTTTCTTGTTTTATTCTAAAAACATTTTTGTATATTCATTTGAGCGTGAATATTTATATGGAACTTATTTTCGGATAATCAATACTCTCAATTTTTTGCAAAAAAAGATTAAAAGACACGTTGTCTGAAGGAGCTGCCCCCCTCAAGGCTTCATACCATCTCTTTGAAAAAACTCAGTCTCTTTGACCACCACCAAAGTTTACTTGAATATTTTGTGCTCATAATTTGCATTTCGCAAAGAACTTCCTTCGAAAGCACTATTTCGCATTCACTGGGCAGACTCGTGGCTGACTTGTGACCGATATCGCCTTTACTGTCGGAATTTCGACCAATTACCATGGCGACCTACTCGCCTCAATTCCTGCTTTATTTGCTTAATTGTGGCAAAGCTTATTTGCTTATTAGTTGCTGCTTTGTTGTATGAACCAAATTATCGCACCAGTGATGCCGTTAATATGAGCTTATGTATGTATGCAAGTGTATATGTAAATACACACATACACAAGCGCAAAGGTGTTTGCTATAATGACACTCAACAGTTTACCGACCATCGCCGGCATTCGCTTGTTTCCAGCATCAGCTTCAGCTACCATACACGCATACATACACACACACACAGCAAGCAATTGTGTGCGTGTGTGCTTTGTGCTATCCAGTCGTGCCTATAGGCAACTACTTAGACTTGACATTGTTGTTAGCAAGGAGTAAACGCCTGAAAGTGGTATCATTGCCTTAAGCTCCAGCACCTCCTCTCTTAAAGAGTGCATGTGGGCGTGTGTGTGTGTGTGTATTTATATTTGCATTTATTCATTCACTCACTCACTCATTGCCATTGCTTTGTACCCCGTAAATACTTGTATTGAAAGACGTGTATTGTGTAAATGAAATTAATTTTAATTGCCTGGCAGTGCCAAGATGTTGATATGACAGTGACAAATTCAAATAAAATCCCTTTATGCGCGCAAACACTCACACGCTGCCTGCTGTTGCCTGCAATTGTCTGCTTTTGCTTGCCATTATTGTCTTTTTTGTTCGTTTCTCGCCGCCGTTCAGTGTATATTTTTTTTTCCTTTTTTCTAGGCTTTCTTGAGCATCCATGTGACATCTACTTTGTTTCTTTTGCACAGTTAAGTGACGTGATGGCCAACACGTGGTGTCGCCTTACCGCCGCCCTAAGTCTGAGGAGTGCACGGCCCAAGGAGTGTCAAACGAGAAATAATACAAAACCTGCCATTGTTTGATCATCGCTTGTGCATGTCTTTCTTTAAGCAAGCGCGAGTGATTGATTTGCTATTCTAAGTAGCTATTTAGTGGCGCAATTTAAATATCCCTTCACCGGTTTCTTTCTAAGCCAATTCTTTTTTTTTTTAAATTAATTTTTTTTAATTTTTTAATAAAATTTGGTGAAATCTATCGGTTTTTATTCAAATTATCTGCAAGCGCGGCTGAGCGGAAAGTTAATTGGATATTCTATTCTGAAAATTATTTCAACGATAAGCGCGCGCTGCATTGAAAGAGAAGTGATTAAAAAGCAATTTGTTGAAAATGTTTCCAAATAAATTAATGAGAATAAGTCAGTGAGAATAACTCAGTGTGAATTTTGTACATTTTTCACTGTAGCGGCCGAAAAAAAGGAACATATTTTGGCGACTTTTTTATAGTGAGAAAATTAAATAAATCAAAATTCTAAAAAAGTATTTTACTGTAAATGCCATTAAATATGCAAATTACACTGGTTTACAAATTTTGATTTTTTTTTTTGCGCACCGAATACCACTCTCCAATTCCTATGTAGATTCCGAGAAAAGTGATAATTTTTTTTACAAGTTTTCGAAATAAAAGGTTCTTCAAAAATTCTTCAATATTTCACTATTTTTCTTCCACATACGGATCTCAACAATTATACGGATCTCATAAGGTTCTAGGGGTAGTCAGAATTTTCAAAAACCTGATTTTTTTTTGCATATAATATCTAAAAAATATTGTGTGAAACTTTGAAGTGATTCCGACAAATACTTTTTGAGTTATTCAACAATTAACAAAGGGCGCTCGGGCGCTCCGGAGCATTCGCGAGCTAATAGCAAAACTTTAAATGCGTTTCTCTCAAAACCAGGTTTCTTGAACTGGTGATCACTGTAACTTTAAAACCGTTTGGTAGATTTCAATTAAATGTATATAGCCTTTGAAAAACATAAACAACTCGTACCTGATTCAAGGATTTTTTTTATCAAAAATTACGATTTTTTTTAATTAACTGTCGGGGTTTTTCTCGAAAATCTGAAAAATATTTCCTGAGCCGCCATATTTTAAATTTTGAAAAAGAGCTTCGATCAGGCACAAGGCAATGAATAAAACTAATTTCTATTGATAAATTAATTTCTCTTGTCCGATTGATTTGAGATGAATCTCCAAGGACTTGTGATGATCACCGCAAGGGACTTCTTGAGAATTGGGCTCCACACAAACAGCGATAACTTTTACAATTATTAATTTTTTTTTAATTTTGCTAAAGTCAACTCGAAACATGATTTATTCGTCCCCTTAGTATTAAAATAGCCTATAAATTTTTTGATGTTTTGAGAAAATGAATTTCAAACTTTTTGTCGAAAGTACATAGCTCTCACTCAAATCTCGTTATGTCTGTAAATATTTATTATTTTTTGACTGACGTTTTGACCCACTTTGTGGAACTAGAATTTGACAAAATTTTGACCACATATAAAATCGACGATGGAGAATCCAAAAATTCAATAAAAAAATAATAGCCTATGAGCACATAGAAACTCATAATTTTTTCGGTCCTCTGACTACTCCTCACCCCATAATTTAAATGACCAGCATGAGTCCGTCTACAGCTAAAATCCGCCACGCAGTCGATTCATGAATTGTTGAGAACGCCGAAATCTCGATATTGAAGGTTTTTCGGCAGCACTTTGCACTTCAGCAGTAATATTCTCAAGAGAAAGTGCAGTTTTTGGTCTGCCAGCCCTTTTTCTATCCTCCACAGAACCAGTTTCTTGAACCTTCAGTTTTTGGTCTGCCAGTCCTTTTTCTATCCTCCACAGAACCATTTTCTCGATCATGCAGTTTTTGGTCTGCCATTAATTTTTCTATCCTCTACAGAACCAGTTTCTCGATCATCCAGTTTTTGGTCTGCCAGTCCTTTTTCTATCCTCCACAGAACCAGTTTCATGAGCGTTCAGTTTTTGGTCTGGCAGTCCTTTTTCTATCCTCCACAGAACCAGTTTCGTGATCATCCAGTTTTTTTTCTGCCAGTCCTTTTTATATCCTCCACAGAACCAGTTTCTTGAACGTCCGGTTTTTGGTCTGCCAGTCCTTTTTCTATCCTCCACAGAATCAGTTTCTTGAACCTTCAGTTTTTGGTCTGCCAGTCCTTTTTCTAACCTCCACAGAACCATTTTCTGAGCATCCAGTTTTTGGTCTGCCAGTTCTTTTTCTATTCTCGACAAAACCAGTTTTTTGAACATCCAGTTTTTGGTCTGCGAGTTCTTTATCTATCCTCTACAGAACCAATTTCTTGAGCATCCAGTTTTTGGTCTGCTAGCCCTTTTTCTATCCTCTACAGAACCAGTTTCTTGATCATCCAGTTTTTGGTCTGCCAGTCCTTTTTCTATTCTCGACAGAACCAGTTTCTTGACCATCCAGTTTTTGGTATGTCAGTCCTTTTTCTATTCTCTACAAAACCAGTTTCTTGAACATCTAGTTTTTGGTCTGCCAGTCCTTTTTCTATCCTCCACAGAATCAGTTTCTTGAACGTCCAGTTTTTGGTCTGCCAGCCTTTTTTCTAGCCTCCACAGTTCCTTGAACCTCCAGTTTTTGGTTTGTCAGTCCTTTTTCTATCCTGCATAGAACCAGTTTCTTGAACATCCGGTTTTTGGTCTGCCAGCCCTTTTTCTATCCTCCACAGAACCAGTTTAATGAATTTGTTCACCAGCCTTCGAATTGTTGATAAGCTAGATTTTTTTTATAAAGATTGGGAATATATGCCTTGAAAAAAATTCATAATTTTTTGGATTTTTGTTAAAGTTTCAAAAAAAAAAAAAAATACTCTATTTCCAAAATCAGTAAGCAACGCACATCGGAGTTGGATAGTGGCAACCGGTACACATTGTTCAGCTCCGGACACAACTTCACTTCGATGACGCCTTGTTTAAAGAGCGCGCGGCAAGTCGACCAACCGTTTTTAACTTATGGAGAACAAAACTATTTTCGAATATAAAATACGTGTTAATTGGCGGACTTTGCTCAAAAGTAATATTACAGTCTATGCCCGAAGAAAAGAACCGGTTTTTTCACTCTCAGTTCTAACTCAGATTAGTCTCGTTCGAAACTTTCCCGTAAACGCAACCAAACAAAAATTTGTGAGAAGTACGCGAAGCGTTTTGAGGCGGTATTTTTATGCAAGCATTCGAAAGGGCCGAAATTATCTTACGCCTCGGCTGCAAAAGTAATTAAAAAATTAGAAAAGTTTGTTAAGATGTGGAATCAGCGGTATAAAGTGTACAAAAATGTTGATGACTTTGCCGTGCGCGGCTAGAAGCGAGTAACGACAAAAAAGCAGGATAAAGTGATCGTCCAACTTTTTAAGTGGAACTCTTCTTTGTGACTACGCCAAGCATATTCAATTCCTGCTAAAAGCGGAATAGATGTGAGTATCAACACCACCGAACGTCAACTGAGGGGGCGAACATATCCTACCGTCCCACATCATCAAAACCACTGCTCTCAGAAAAACACATTTAGAAACAATAAAACAAGAAAATGGCGTCACAGTATTGGGCTACCCTTCCCATTCCCCAGACCCCAAGTTCGCAAAATCTAGTCCTGTTTGTCGAGGAGCTACGTAGAAAAGCTGGTTCTAAGCATGAAGAAGATGTTAGGCTATACTCGACAATGATGGAAACTACCCGGTTTGTTGAGTAATTGCGACTCGTAGTTTTGTACATACTTTTATGTAAATGAAATTTTAAATAAATATATATCTTTTATACTTCATGAATAATCGCGGTTCCTTTTTTCTGACACAGACTGTATTAGCCAAATGCAAATCTTTATTATTGCCCAACTCCATACTTTTTTGGGTTATAACTATTTGGAGCTTCTTCTTGCATCTTTATTGCTGTAATTTATAGTCCTTTCGTTAAGCCGCAAAACTGAAATAATCATTTGCTTGAAGAAACGTAATTTCACTGGAATGGAATATTGATAATTCACAAGCTTTTCGCTCCATTACTGGGGATTATTTGTAAATATTTCTGCTGCGTATAATTGAAAGGAGATTATGTCCTTATTCTTACTAAAATACAATTTTTTATAAAACCTCGAAAACTTTAAGTTATTGCGCAAACAATGATGTGCACTAAACTCGCAGAACTTTGCTGGAAATGTATTTAACTCAGCGTACAAAAACTTTTCCAATTAATCGTAAATCCCAATGTAATGCCACAACCGCGAAATCGAAACTTTATTTAAGCGCTGGATATATGTCAGCAATTGATTTGAAATATCCAAGTCACCATAAATTTTAAAAGACAAATGTTTAGGTTGCTCAGCATCATCAAAATTTCACGCACACACACACACACGCACGCTCATACATCGATTATTCCATGCAGCACTTAAATAAATTACCAAAAATAATGAAAATGATGCAGACACAAAACAAAGCGTGACAAAGTGAAACCGTGACAGGAGGATATGGCATATTTATGCATGTGTGTGTGCATGTTTGTGTGAATTCATATAATATTATAATAATATGCGTTCATGGCATATAGAAATATGAATGCTGCTTGCTGCACAAAAACCATATTGTACACACACACATACAGATGTACAAAATGCGTCAACTCGCTTTCGATTCAGCGCTTTGGAGGCCACGCAGGAAAATGTAGTTACGTGACTATACTCGTATAGCGTTGCTGCGCTTTTTCTTGAATGTAAAGAGTGAATTTTATACGCTGCTCCAGGAGGAGTCTATCATAACAGACCGCTTCCAGGTGTTAGTAGTCTCCCGCTTCATATCTTTTGTCGCCAATTGAGAACTAGGACCGAATTCGGCGGTTGAAATCTGGAACGATTTTAATCGATTTTCCAGTAGTTTATGGAATTACAATTTTATATTTACACCGCACAAAAAACATACAGCAGCTCGATATTTTGACCAGTCTTAGTTTTTTTTTCATAAAATTAAAACTTATTTTCCAGCAAAGAAACTGGACGAATTTTCAGCATAGCGAAAAAAATGGGTATGAAGTTTTATAGTTCAATAAATTTTAGTATAAAAAAGTGCACATTTGAAGTTGCTAGAAAATCTCTTTGAATTTTTAGAATTTTTTCTTGGACGGCAAACCGCATTTTACCCATAAAAAAAATAATTTCTGAAAAATTTATTTTTTCATACGACAAAAAATTGAACTCACTGCAAATTTGCTCTTTACTGTATTTGAATTTAATGGACTGCAAAACTGAGTACATAATTTTTTTTTTATTCTGTTTAGAAGTTTTTTAGATTTTGATAAAAGTTTTCGGATTTTTATAAATCATGTACAAAGTTCTCAACTTGAATTAATGTAATCTTTGTTATAGAAAGAAATATATTCGTATAAGGTAATTATTTAAATAAAAAAAAAAAACTAACTTAAAAAATTCAAAAAAAATTTTTTTTTAATTAAAAAAATAAAATAAAATAAAAAATATAAAAAAAAATAAAAAAAACAAAAATTAAAAAAAAAAAATAAAATAAAAAATATAAAAAAAATTAAAAATAGAAATAAAAAAAATTAAAAAAAAAATTGAAAAACAAATTAAAAATAAAGTACTCGAAGCTTCTCAAAATATCGAGGGGCTCTATTTTTTCGATAACGCTGGCTTCCTTATTGCTATTGTTGATATGATATATTTGATTTGAGCCTTGGAACAGAGTCTATTTGCGCCGAGCTTTAGCTAAAGTTTAGTTTTTTTTTTTTTTTTTTTTGTTGTCGGCACAACTAACAAGTACAGCACTTCCTTTTTAATTTTCTTTAAATCTAAGCGGCCTCCGAAGAAATCCGACTAGATCTTCTCGTGCCAAGGAGCCAAGTTAGTCGCTTCTTAACACATAAGAGCCAAAACCCTCAAGCCTGATTCGTGCGGAGACTGGGCAGATGCGTAGAAAGTGGTCCGCCGTCTCATTTTCCTCTCCAGATGCTAGGCAGAGTACAATGTCTAAGATGCCCATTGTGTTTCGCCCATAGAAAGTCGTCCGTGCCATAGAAAGTGGTAAAGCTCAAGTTTAGGCTCAAGTTCAAACTGAAGTTCAATCTCAAATTCAAGCTTAAGTTCAAACTCAAGCTCAAGCTCAATCTCAGCTTTTAAGTCAAAGTTTCATTTAGTAACTTAGTTTGAACCTTCTAATAAAAGGTGCTGTGATCTCGAGCTCAAAGCCATATATGTTTCGTATAAATGAAATTTGGATTCGTTTTGTAAATTGTCTAAGATCCCTACCTTTTCCATGTGATTCGCCTATAGAAAGTGGTCCGTCCCATAGAAAGTGGTCAAGCTCAAGTTTAGGTTCAAGTTCAAACTCAAGTTCAAATTTAAGTTCAAACTCAAGATCAAGCTCAAGCTCAAGCTCAAACTCAAGCTCACCTTTAAGGAAAGCTTCATTTCGTAACTTAATTCGAACCTTCTAATAAAAGGTACTGTGACCTCCAGCTCAGAGCCATATTTATGTAGTACAACAGAAATTTGGATTCATTTTGTAAGTTGTATTTTTGTCAAGTTCAAACTAAAATTAATAGAATTCAACGAAAAATCTAGAGAAGGCAAATAACTTGTTACCGTCTCACTATGGGAGGTGTATACCACATTGACCCAACCCTCTGTTTCACATAAGGATACAGAGTTACCTTTCCTGAGAGGATCGAGTGGAAAACAAACCCGAAATGGATGAATGATAATTCACAAAAATGGTACACTTATGGATCAAAAACAGGAGTAGTGGGGCCCAGAATCCACAAATCATACACTCTCACCAAGGACACCACTATCTTCCAAGCGGAACTATACGCAATAATGGAAGCAGCAAACATCATGCAACGTAGAAGCCACAAGAGAGTAAAGATCAAAATACTCTCGGACAGCCAATCAGTTCTAAGAGCTTTAGATAGCTATACCTACAACTCAAAAACCCTCGTAGAATGCCATAAGGCACTCAATAACCTGGCATCCAAAAACAATGTTTCATTATTTTGGGTACCGGGACATGAGGGATATGACGGCAACGAAAAGGCAGACTTTCAAGCCAAAAAAGGGGCAGATGAAAACTTCATCGGACCTAGTCCTATGTTCGGATTCAACAAAAACAACGTGAAACAAAAAGTAAAATAGCCAAAACTCTATTAAATCAGCATTGGAACAACGTAGAGGGTGTTAGACACTCCAAAAAGTTCCTAAGTTTCAACGCTAAAAGAGCTAACATGGCACTCACGTTAAACAAAAAGAGCATTCGCACTCTCACAGGCGCCCTCACGGGTCAATTCACCTGCAACAAACACTTACATAAATTAGGCATAACTAACACCAGCACCTGCAGATTTTTGCTGCGAAGATGAGGAGTCTATAGAACATCTCATTATCGAGTGTCCGGGGTTGACGCATAGAAGGAAAAGATTGTTAAACAAGTTCATGCTTACAGATGAAGACCTTCAATCACTCCCTCAGAAGGAGCTGGTACAATTCATAAGCATACTTAACAGTCAATAGACAGCATAGGGTGCACAATAGATCAATATGGTCTCAGTGCTAAAGGGCCATACCTTAAACCTTTACAACCATTAACCATTAACCATGGGAGGTGTATACTCCGAACATCTGGGGATCTCCTTCAGTTTTCAGCTCCCCGACTAATGTAGTGTATTTCAGGCCGAACTGATGGCAATGATGAATGCCCCGACACTGACACAGTGTGATGCGATATCTGGAGATGATATCTACATTTTCACTGATAGCCAAGCGGCGATAAAATCCCTCACAAAATAGTCGACAACCTCCAAGGTAGCCTTGAAATGCCGCACATTTCTTAACGAGATGGCTGAGTCATTTCACCTAAAGGTAACATGAATTCCTGGCCATCGCGACATTGAGGGTAACTGTAGAGCTGATGAACTAGCGAGTCTCGGCACCAAATTACCGATGAGTACATCGATAATGACATAGGCATACCCTTACAAACATGTAAGCACTCATCCTTGAAGAAATCGTAAGGAGAGCAAACGAAAGATGGCGTAATGAAGCCACTTGCAAAATCGCCAGTCAACTGTGGCCGACTCTCAATGCTAAAGGCACAGAATCTCTGCTAAGGCAAAATAAACACAGTCTTAGCACACTGATCTCAGTCATAACGGGGCACTGCCTAATGGGTAGACACGCCCAAAGGATGGGTGTGCAAACACATGACTTCTGTAGAAGCTGTCAGGACGAGGAAGAGACAACCTCGCACCTACTGTGCCACTCTCCTGCTCTATCCAGACGTAGGTTTACTATTCTGGGTAAACAATTTTTTAATGAGTTGGAAGATCTCAGTTCTACAGAAATCAGAGATATTCTAAAATTTTTGAAAAGCACACACTGGTTTTAGGAGAGATAGGGACAAGCTTCCCACGCGGCATCACAATGGGATATGAGCCTGAGTACATCCCACAGGACAACCGCTTCAACTTAACCTAACCCAACTATGGGGGGTTGCTAAACGAAGCAGAAAAAATGAAAACTTCCATATTCTATATTTCTAATTCACAACTCAATAAAGAAATGGACACAAAATTTTAGCTGAAGTGCGTAAATCCTCACTGCAGCTCACTTCCCATTAGTAGTTACGATTTGCCAGTTAGAAATTTTAGTTTGCAAACTTATAAACTTCACAAAACTTACGAAATAAGTGAAAGCCACCTTAATTGATTTTATCTGTGTATGAAGAACGGTGGAGAAACATATTCGAGTGGGGGTATTGCCGAGAAGTCCACTTAGAAGAAATCAACACGCTTACCAGAGTGGAAAATCATGTGAATCAGTCTTACACGGTCTTGTTAACAAGATTGAAGCCGGGCTGGAAGCTGATGAGTACACAATAGGCGTGTTCGTGGACATTGAGGGGCCTTTTGATAATGCCACTTTCGGCTCGATATGTTCTTCTGCGTGTCATTCGGAGTTAATCAAATCATTATAAAATGGATAAATTCCATGCTCTCTGAGAGACTGTTAACTGCTGGTGAAAACAATGACGAACTAATCACCGTCAGGGCCAAGCAAGGATGACCGCTAAGGAGGCTTTGCACGAAAGTGCAGGGGATTCTAGGCAAAATCGATGAATGGTGCATGAGACAAGGTTCTTTTCGTTAATCCGAACACCCGACATAAAGAGCGATGGTCCGGTCTAGAACGCTGCAGCACTGCAAAGTGTTTTGTGACAAGTCCTAACAGAAAACTGTCAAACTTTTTACTAAAACTTGGAAGGAAGTCGGTATTATTACAGAACAAAACCCATGGGGTAAGCATATGAGCACCATTGGAATCATTGAGGAGCCAATGTGCCTGTCTTACTTGGAAGAGCACTTTCTCTGTGCGTCTCCTGCCTTTGCTAGAGCAAGACTACGAATTTTGGGTTCCGATGTCGTGAGAATGAGTAATATTCGTTTTCTAAAAGTGTAGGATATTTACAGATTGGCCAAAGAATCTGGAAAATTCTCACAAAACTAACTATATCTATCTCTGTCTCTATTCTTTCCTATCTCTTTCTCTGATACTTTTTTCCCTCCCTCCTTGACTATCTACTCCCTTTCCAGAGCTCTAGATACAATGGGCTTTTTAGCCTGATTGTTTTAGGAGCCACCAAATTTTTTGGTGCTCCTTGGCTCCACCTTTTCAAATTTCATTTCAATTTCAATGAAGAACGAAATCAAAATAAGCTGCGATGATGAACTTTTGGAACTCAAGCACGCTGCCCATTGGTCGTCTCAACATCATGAAAACGAAACTGAAACGAAGTTAAAACTTAAATTTCAAGTCAATAGCTGAATACATCGCAGCCACTTCATCGCAGCCATCACTCGGAGATCAAGCTCTATTTCATCCATACGACTCACCAATGCACGTTGAAGGCAGAAGTCGCTGCCTTCACTGTCATTGCTGAAATTAGTAGCGATGTGCCCCAAAAATTGCAATTCGTCCTAGCACTGCACCAGCTAGTTTTGCCTGATTTCTCTACAGGGGCTTTCATCAATTGCATGAGCTACAATTTACTATAGGTATGAGCCCGAAATGAACGCGCAAAGGTGAAAGTAGCAGCAAAGCGAGAATTGTGTAAACACACTCGCAACTGTAGATTTGCATGAATTCCCCTAGCAACTTTTAGTCGCAGCGTTTTATCCAACACTTTATTCATATATCGCAAATTTTCGCTTTGACTGAAAGTTCGCACATATGAACAAATTAATTAATATGAAATGTGTGTGTATGTGTGCGTACATATGAATTTCGTCAGGGCTACAGCAAACTTTTGGACTCATTAAATATTAACAAAATATCTCGTTAATGTGAATTTACTTTGCTTCACTCTCAATGGCTCTCTCGCCTCTCCTCCGTTCGCGTTGAATTATTTTTTTGTTGGTCTTCGATGTGCTTTAATTTGAAAGACAAATAATAACACGTGAAATGTAAGCAATTTTAGTTTTATATCTAACATCCTGGCCTATGTGTAAGTATGTGTGTAAATGTTGAAGTACAAATCTTAAATAGTTCTGAGTTTCCTTGCCGAGATAGCGGCTGATATATAAAATTTGCTTTATAGTCACAATATTGAGATAAAGGGTGGTGCGAAGTGAAGTATTTACGAGTAATATTGAGAGATCATTGCAGAGATTGCATTGAAGTCTCAAGCGCATTATACAAGGTGGCGCAAAATTAATCATCCAATCCAATAAATCAAGAATAAAATTTTTCGCTAAGTAAAAACAAATTATTTTGCGTACTGGAATTTTTTATTTTGAATTTAACGCGCTTCATTGCTTGCACGTTTGTATACGGCAGCTGTGTAGTTGTTCTTCTTCTTCATTGGCGCATTAAGGGGGGAGCCTGGTTTATAAGGTCAAAAAAATCAATTTTTTTTTTCGTTTTAAACGATTCCTAATATATTTCAGAATATTCACACAAAGTTACAGAGCCTAATTCTCAATATTTCCGTAGATACAAAGCCAAAGGTAGGCGACCGTTAGGTAGTTACGCTGTGACCGGACAGCCATATTAAAAACTTTATCTTCCTTTCTCGACTTTTCATTTTTATGATTTCTTTGAATTGGCGTACATGAATGAAAAAAAACTAATGAGCCTTTTGAAATGAATCATAGCTTGTTCCCTTCAGTATTAAATTCTCTTCTATTTGAACTAACAAAATAGATAAAAAAAATTGTTCAAGATTTTTATACCAAGTTGAAGTGAATTCTTTTTTATAGAAGAAATTTTTTTCTTTAAAACCTCCAAAAAGTTGAAATTTGGAATTTCTCTCAGTTTTCTTAGTTCATCTAGAATAAAAAATCATGATAATTAGAAATTCATTTGAATTTTTTGCTTTAGATAATAATTACGAGCTGTATCTTGTACGCCAGTTGGAAACTCCAGCATTGTAGCGCTCTACTAGTTTCTATGTTAAACATTTTTTGCAACTTATTTTAACCAGTACAAAAAATTTTTATACTTTTTAAATGTCCATTAAAAGATTGAAAAAACTTTGCAGTGCTAAATTAATTTTTTTCCTTAAAAATAAAATCGCAAAGAGATGCAATTTTTAGACCTCATAAACCAGGCTCCCCCCTTAACCGCTCACACAATTTTAGCCGAGTTGAACAGAGCGCACCAGCCGTTTCTTTCTCGTGCAAACCGGCGCCAGTTGAACACACCAAGTGAAGCCAAGTCGTTCTATAACTGATCTTTCCAACGCAGAGGAGGCCGCTCTCTTCCTCTGCTACCACCAGCTGGTACTGCATCAAATACTTTCAGAGCAGGAGCGTTTGTATCCATTCGGACGACACGTACCAGCCCTCAAAGCCTCTGGATCTTTTTTCGCTGTGCAATGTCTATGTCGCCGTAAACCTCATACAGCTCATTCTTCCATTGCCTCGCCGTCGCTAAAGTGCGAAGGTACAAAAATTTTCCGTAGAAGCTTTTTCTCAAACACTCCAAGTGACGCCTATGTGCCAAGTGCACTATGTCTATGTCATCATAAAGCAGTCTAGTTCACAAATGTCAAATATGATTGGCTTACGCCGTCATTTGCAAAAATGATAAATCTTCGGCTGATAACGTGATTAATTCTGCGCCAGAGGTATATACCTATAATAAGTAAAATAGGAGCAACAATTCTAAAACATTATTAAAAAATAGGTGGCAGTCAAATATAGCTCCTTTCCCATTCACTTTTTACGTATTTTTACTAATGGTGTTTTCGGGATTCACAAGAAGGCATAAAGCCGTTATAAATGTCATTAGATCCAACAGATAGCTTGAATGATTTGCAGGGGCTGAACATAAGTTCTGCAAAAACGACCATCTTAATATTCAGAAGAAAACAAACCCAAACGTCTTAAACCAATTCGCTTAAATGAAATTGAGATCAAAATGTTAAGTGAATGGTAAAACTCTGAGGAATAAAATCCGATTAAAAATTACTACGGCAGGCACACATATTATAGAAAATATTGCCAGAAACGCCTTTAGAGTAAGGAACACGAATGGATTCCTCATTGAGGGAGGTACAAAGCCTAGCTACTCTTACTGATATCCAATCAGCAATCAAAAATCTCAACTCTGTTCAGATTACATCAAAACTTGTGCTGGAATATTTTAGGCTAGAACAATCAGGTACATTCACTACGGGTTCCAGGATACATAGAAATTATTTGAAACGAAACGACGTATAAATTATCCAGAAAACGAGCTTTCTCTCAAGTTACAGCGCCATAGAAATGTTGTGACCTAAGAAAGGGTAACTTCTACTCTCTTATTCAATAAGTAGAGGAAAGACACACAAAACATACTGGCGCAATTTACCGGGTCTATCGCAATCAAAATCAATGATAGGCAAAGTTAACATAAACCAATTTAAAGATTGCAAGGAAAGTAGGCTCATTAGTTTTTTTTTCATTCATGTACACCAATTCAAAAAAATCATAAAAATTAAAAGTCGAGAAAAGAAGATAAAATTTGTACTATAGCTGTCCGGTCACAGCGTAACTACCTAACGCTCGCCTACCTTTGGCTTTGTATCTACGGAAATATTGAGAATTAGGCTCTGTAACTTTGTGTGAATATTCTGAAATATATTAGGAATCGCTTAAAACGAAAAAAATAATTGATTTTTTTTACCTTATAAACCAGGCTCTCCCCTTAACAGTTTTTGTTAACCATAAAAAAACACACACACTCCCCGACATACCAAACATATGTATGTCCGACAAGTGAAGGCACCCCGCACGACACTAGCCAGCTTCTCACATGCCCTCTAAAACCGACTCATCTAACACCCCTCTCCTTATGAACCCAACTCGTCGAAACAGCATGTTTCCTGGGCCTACCTTTACATGAGCTATACGAAGACGACTACCTACCTACACTGGCGGGGCTTCTATTACTGTTAACAAACAAAAACACACAGTTACGAATTGCATCAGTGGCGCCAGCAAGAGGAAGCGGGCAATCGCTGTAATACCACACCAAAAAATTTAGCGAAGTCCTCAACCATCTGTGTGATCCTTCTGGCTGAAAAATGTGAAACACAGATGGCGCTCCAAGATATAAGAAAACATTGCTGCTAAGCAACGACAGCTGGGCATTCCCACTACTTAGGACTGGTAGCGGCAGGCTAATCATCAAGCCTGTCAGAAATTAAAATAGATTAACGAAACCAACCAATCGCCCGTATATCGTGGTTACTTAACAGAATCGAACTGTCGTTGGAATGTGATCAGTTCCCCGATGGACTGCCGTACCGAGGAGGAGCGTGGCCTACGGCCAATGCGTGAAAATAAATTCCGTATCGCTAAATCCAGGTATGATTCGATCGATTCATATCTCTCGCCAGAGGGCGCCAAGTATAACGACGTGCCACTCACTTACGACGAAGCAGATTATAAACGATTACGCGATGGTGGCATTGATCCGGTACTGGCACAGCATGTGACACATCTATTCACACAAGATACAGCATCCTTGTTTAGTGAGAAAGTCGATCAAAACGACGAGGAAGACACAGACCACTTTGAGAATATCCAGTCGACCAATTGGCAGACGATGCGCTTCAAACCGCCACCTCCAAATTCATCGATTGGTTGGCGCGTAGAGTTCCGACCATGTGAGTCACAGATCAGTGCCTTCGAGAATGCTGTCCGAGTATACTTTGCCGTGCTGCTGACACGCGTAATACTGTCGTATCAGTTAAACTTCCTAATACCCATTAGCAAGGTTGATGAAAACATGCAAACTGCTCAAAAACGGGACGCTTGTCGCAAGGAGAAGTTCTGGTTCCGCAAATCTTCACGAAAGACTTGCTACATGAATGGTAATGGTGTTAATGGTGTACATAGCGGTACTAAAGAGAATGGCCAAACAAATCACGAGGAATATGAATTGATGACAGTGGCTGAGATTTTCAATGGAAAGGCTGACTCATTCCCTCATGTCTAGTGCGGCTCATTCGCAGCTATTTACAATCCATGGAATTGGACACTGACACTCATTGCACCATTGAGCAGTATTCGCGTTTTATAGAAAAGCGCGCTTCTGGTGAATTGATGACTACAGCCACTTGGATACGCGAACAAATGCTAAATCATGCAGATTACAAAAAGGACTCAATTGTGAGTGATCGCATCAACTATGATCTATTGAAGCGAATCAAGAAAATACAAGAAGGCAAAGTGATCGAGCCCACGCTACTCGGTAAAGGCAACCATTCCAAGACGAAAGATTCGCTGCCCTATAATGCGTAGAAGTAAAAGAAATGTGATGATATAGGTTTATGATGATGACGATCTTTTTCCCCCATCGTCAAAGCTGCAAATTGAGTGTTTTTTGTTATTAATAAAAAAACGCTATCAATGAGGGGAGAAAAAACATATAAACACTAGTTGATAAAATTTTGATGGTAATTGAATGGAAAAGCAACTGAAAGGCAAACAGAAAAGGCAAAAAGCTTAAATCAATTGAAATGGATACTAAAAATTATATACAACCATAATAAAATTTACTATTTACTACTTTTGAATTGTTAATCGGACGAGTGCGGTGTTTCTTTTTAAGTACGCGGCTACAGGCAATATTCGTTTTAGTTCGCGCTTCCCCCTTATAAAGTCTTTTAAAAAATGTAAATATCTTCAAAAAACAGTGAAGAATTTTTCATGGGAAAATGGAAACGTGGAAATGTGCTGATTGCGGTCAAGAATAATATTTAAATACGGCTTAAATTTAATCTATAAAAAAACTTTTTCTCTTTTTCCTATTTCCCACTATTTATAGCACACTCTAGACTTCATACTCCGCATAAGCTGTGCAACTATGACCCAAATGCAAAGTTCAAAAACGGTTTGAGGTAGAAAATTAATAAAAATAATTTTCGCTGATATTTTTCTGATTGGTTGTTTTGATTTTATTCAATGAGGCATAGCAACGGATGCCGGGTAAAAACTCGCGTGAAATATATGTCATATTATTTCTAAGAAATCACTGAGTTAACGGCTTTTGAATTTATTTATAGCATCCATTTGAAGTAGAAAAGTAGAAATAGGCCTTTGATAGGCATCTTTCGCAACAGATCAAAAAAGAAGAATAATTTCCGCTCCAACTTTGCTTGTGTCTACTTCATTAGCTATGCATTTAATTTGAATATCATCAACTGCACACACTTATATATGTTTATATGTATCCAGGCAAGTCTTCATTAAACTATACATGAGTAGAATATGCGACATAAGAAGCGGAGCTACGCTGCCTCACATCCTAAAACTAAATATATTATATGTACGTAGGTGTATCCGTACGAAGGTATAAAGTTTCGCAATTTTTCCCATGTGGATGTGGATACATTAGTGAAAATAATACATAAGTAGTGGTAATCACAAGTGCATAAGTGTGTGTATGTACACATGTGCTTACACGAGCGTAACGCATGTGTCATCAATAAAGTTACAACTAAAAGTAAAAGTAATTTTATGTAAAATGTATGGAAGTTGCAGGGATGGCAACATTCCTCGTAGCGCATTTCCTTCATTTACGCATAATTTCTTTTCATTAGTGCTGACCTACTTCAAAACATGTTGCTTTCATGCGCTCCTCCGCTGTCCCCCACCGTCAAACAGACACAGACGGCTTTAGTTTTGCCACCTCCACAAAAGCCCATTTGCCTAGTTTGATGTAGAAAACCCAACAAAAAAGAAAAAAAAAAAACGAAAAATGAAAAATGAAAAAAAATCAAATTTAACTCTCATATGGAGCATGTAAAATAATTGCAGAATAACAAGTGGGCGAAAAACTATGCCGAAGATTGCATCTGAAGCAACACACGTATAGGCACACACACTGATGTGCCACTCTGAAGGGGTAGGCATGCAATCGTGCATGCGAACGTACACATACATACACACTTATATGGAAAGCCTAAGTGTGTTTTTGAGTACGGGAAGAAAAATGGTGGGAATTGCGACAATTTGGAAGCAGCAAATGTGGGCGGATGTGCGCTGGTTGGCTTGAGTGAACGAACTATCATTGCGAGTGTATAGCAGATTTAGTATATGAAGTGTGAGTAGGTACTTTTTCCCTTACATCTGTGTTCACAATAACAGCAGCGCGACATAAAATTTTTTTTATTATTCTTAACTTTTTATAATCATAATTTATACTTTTCTTTTTTTTTTTTTGTTTTCCATTATAACTAAAGGGTGGTTAAGTTTCAAGGGCCGCCGTTGATTTTAAATAAAATACACCTTTTTTAAGAAATTATTGTCATTTCTCTTTACTATGATAATACTGATATGTCTCAATTACGTATAGAACAAAATATTGGCCTAAAGGCCGCCGCAACCTCGACGGCACACCTCCATCCGATGGTCCAAATTTTCGATGACGCTGAGGCATAATTGAGGTTCTATGCCGTTAATGTGCCGAATTATCTCATCCTTTAGCTCTTGAATTGTTGCTGGCTTATCGACGTACACCTTTTCTTTCGAATAACCCCAAAGGAAGAAGTCCAACAGTGTCAAATCACATGATCTTGGCGGCCAATTGACATCGCCGCGACGTGAAATTATTCGGCCATCAAATTTTTCGCGCAAAAGAGCCATTGTTTCGTTAGTTGTGTGACAAGTGGCACCGTCCTGTTGAAACCACATATCGTCCACATCTATACCTTCAGATTTGGGCCATAAAAAATTCGTTATCATCTCACGATAGCGAACACTATTCACAGTAACTGCCAGACCGGCCTCATCTTTGAAAAACAATACGGCCCAATGATGCCGCCGGCCCATCAACCGCACCAAACAGTCACTCTTTGTGGGTGCATTGGTTTTTCGGCAATCACTCTTGGATTATCATTCGCCCAAATGCGGCAATTCTGCTTATTGACGAATCCGCTGAGGTGCCTCACAGAAAATGTGCCTAATCACTGAAGAGGGTTTCTTCATGAAGTGCGCGATATGCATTTTGATTTGAACGAACGTTTTCATAATAAGCCTGAATAACTTTAATGCGTTGCTCGATTGTGTATCTTTCCATGGTTCAAATTGAATTAGTTTGAAATTGAAGAATGTCTAATGCAATGCAGAAAAAAGCTTGGCGTTTAGGTGTGGTTCACATTCAACATCGGCCCTTGTAGTTTAACCACCCTTCAGTCAACATTTCAGTTACCGTAGTAACACTAACTCTATTGAACGAATCCAAGTACCTTGGCATAATTTTGGACTTAAAGCTTTCTTGGAGTAGGAACACCGCGAAAAGGATGAAGAAAGCTTGTAATGCCATCTTTATCTGTAAGAGGGCATTTGGCAAAATGTGGGGCGGAAACCGTATATCAACCACTGGGTGTAAATACGGTCATCGGGCCCATTTTGACTTATGGAGCTTTCGTGTGGTGGGAGGCAGTACAGGCACAATCCTAGCCAAAGAATCTAAAGCCTAAAGGGAGCTAAAGAAAAGCACAACGATTAGCTTATGTAGGAATAACAGGTCCCCTCCGATCGACACCTCTGGCGGTGGTGGAAGTGATCCTACATATTCCACCCATTGATATTTATGTTAAAGCAATAGCGGCCAAATTTGCTTCCAGGAGGCGCGCTAAAAGAAAAAACACACAGTCTTGCATGAATTCTACTATCTGGAGCACACTTGTAAGACACATCGCAAACAGACGATCTGGTTCCCAAGATAGATCTGAATAAAAACTATAAAGTATGAATACCCGACAGAACGGATTGGCATACCAGAGTGACAACAGATGATAATGGTCCCCATATTTATACTCACGGCTCAAAAAGGACAATGCACTGGCTCGGAACAGGATAATTGTTCCGATGCTCGTTTAGACTTCCAGACTGGTGCAGTGTCTTCTAAGCTGAGATCTACGCTATAGAACAAACAGCAAAAACGATAAGACTACTGAACTGACCTCCAGCAAACCTTACCATTTTTGTTGATAGTCAAACAGCGATCGAGGCACTGGACTCAAGGCGCATCAATTCAAGATGTGTTAAAGAATGCAGGAGATCGCTCTCGCTCGTCCAACAATATACTACCACACTTTGTTGCATTTCCAGAGTGGAGGGAAATGAAAAAGCGGAAGAGCGTGCAAGAAAAGTCTCTAATCATGAGTTTCAGCGCGTCGTGGAAAACCTAAGCATTCCTCTAAACGAGTTAGACACTACGATTGACCTGAGTGTAATCGCGGAAACCAAAAGAAGTTGGTCTCTGACTACTAACTACTAAGGTCTCCAAAGCAATCTACCCAAACCGAATCTTAAAGGGCAAAACGTCTGCTTGCATTCAACAGATCAACTACCAGCGTTCTCCCTGAATGGGTCACTGCACTATTGGCACCCTAGCCAGTAGAATGATTGTACCTCGCAATGACTTTTGCAGGAGTTGTGGAGATGCAGGAGATGAAGAAGAAACTGAGTCTATACAACATCTCCTCTGTGCATGTCCTGCACCTCAACGAAGCCTTGGCAAATATCTGGTTCCGCTTAGGCAATTTTGGCCAAGTTTAACAAAGCGCGCCAGTAGTTTCTTTCCCATACGAACCGGCGCCATTTGGAAACACCAAGTGAATCCAAGTTTTTCTCTATCTGATCTTTCCAACGCAGAGGAGGAATTCCTTTTGCTCTGCTATCACCAGCTGGTACCGCATCGAATTCTTTCAGAGCTGGAACTTTTTCATCCATTCGGGTGACATGACCCAGCCAACGTAGTCGCTGGATATTTATTCGCTGCGCTATGCCTATGTCGTCGTAGAGCTCATATAGTACATCTCATCGTTCCATCGCCTGCGATATTCGCCGTCGCCAACGTGTAAAGGTCCAAAAAGTTTGCGCAGAATCTTACTCTCAAACGAACGCTTGAAGGGTCGCTTCATCGGATAATCTTTTTCATCTTTCCATTTACCTGGATCAATTGGGGCTGAGGTGTCGCTATTTATGTATATGGTGGCGTAGTCTTTCCATACTATTGATCGAAGTGGCAATTGGTTCGATACCAAGGTCGCGTTCCACAATTGTGTTGTGAACGTAGCAAGATGCATAAACAGCGCATCGGAATACTTTATTTGGAATCTTTGTATTGATTTTATATTGGTAGAGCTTGAACAGCCGCTTAGCTGGATCCCATAGGTCCAAATAGGTTTAAGCACCTGCTTATACATTTAAATAAGGCTGACAGGTTGCCCATAAGCCAGAACATATTTCTAAATCTCATTTCCAACTCTTCTTTTTTTCCTTTTAAGGTGGGCTTTGTATCGAATTTCATACCAAAGTATTTGGCGGTGTTGTGGTAAGGGGTTTGCACGCCGTTTATGAGTAGCGGTAGATATTTGATCTGCTTCTCTGTGAAGCCTATATGAACCGATTTTATTTCGTTTAGTTTTAAGCGCCCTTTAGTAAACCACTCGGGGATTTTATCTAAATAAAATTGAAGTCTTTCAATTGAATCAATCAGAGTTTCTCCCACCGACAAGCAGGCATTACAAGCTGACACGTGTCAGCAAAAGCGATTGTAGAGCAGTTTGTGCCATTAGGCAAGCCACATGTGAAAAGAATAGGCCGCAGCACGCTACCCCGTGGGACGCCAGCTTTTATTTCCCTAAGTTCGGAATATGTGTCTGCGTACTTTTTTGGGAAAACACAATTCGTTAGGCACGATTTTAGAATATTATATAATATTGTGTTGGTAGACGCGCATTTATCTTGTTGAGAAGGCCACCGTGGCAAACTTTGTCAAAGGCTTAAGACACGTCCAGAAAGATGAAAGGAGTTTTCAATGATGCGAGTAGTTCTCGTTTCCACGAGAGTCGATTCTACGTTACCGAAACGATTCGGATTTATATCCGGCCAAGGACTGTCACTCCACCAGCATTCCCCGTATGTAAGTATGGGGAATGTTTATGCTGCTACAACAACAACAATAACATGCGAGTAATTCTGAGCACTTGATCAGTGGTGGAATGTTTGTGCGAAAATCAAATTTCTTTTCTCAATGAGGCGTTTGCAACTTTGAGACGTTTGGCTAAAAGCTCTTCCATCAGTTTTGATATAATTGAAAAGAGCGAGATAGACCGATACGATGTGATATCGTGCGCTGGCTTTCCTGGTTTATTAAATATAATTATTTCAGCAGTTTTCCAACATATAGAATAATGTTGCAATTTGAATGTGGCGTTCCTTATTTCAGTAAACTTAGATATTACCCATTGTGGAAGTTGATTGTGGCTTAAAAATGTCTTCCAGGTACTCAGCAAAAACATCAGCTTGTTCTGCACTGCTTTTAGCGAAAGAGCTGTCTTCCTTTTTTTGATTGGTGGGTACTGCGTTATTGGATGTGAAAAGTTTTTTGTACACTTCCAGAGCGAGTATTCAGTGCTAAGTTCGTTTGATAAGTCCTTTAGATAAATGCTTAGGGATCTGTTTTTAAAATCTTTTATATTTTGAGAAAGTGCTCTTGCAGTTTTACTTAGCCGTTTTTTGTTGGATGAAGATCTTGTTTGCTGCCATCGTCTACGTACCTGGAGTTTTTCTGCAACCATATCTTGAATATCCGTGGGGTATTTTATGACTGAAGTGACCGCACTGCTACCAGGCTGCCTGTTATATCAGGTTAGATAATTTCAACATTTCATCATTTAAATCGGAAGTGTTGGTAATTTCTACGTTGTGATTATCCGCCGTTAAGATGTTCTTAATATATTGACTTTTTTGTTTGTTTATTTGAATATTGGGGAATGATCAGAGCTCATATCCAATCCGCTTTCTATGGTGATAAAATTTGCTAATGTTTTTTTAACAATCAAAAAGTCGATTAGGTCGGGTATTTTTTGTGAATCCGTTGGGTGGGCCATGTAAAATTTGCTTTTTAAATCGGCTATAAAAAAAAAACTGATCAATATTTTTTCAAACTTTTTTTTTTATTTTGAAGATTGAACATTGTCATTTATGAATGAAAAATAATATCGTTCAAATAACTGCCACGACTGGCTTTACAGTAGGCCATTCGATGAACCCAATTTTTAAGCACATTTTCGATTGTTTGGGCTCCAATTTCATGAATAGCAACTTCGAGTTCGTGTTTTAAACCATCAGTCGTCTCTGGATGGTTCGCATAGCATTTGCCCTTAACGGCTCCCCACAAAAAATAGTCCAACGGGCTTAAATCACAGCTCCGAGGCGGCCAATTGATATCGGAATTTCGGCTGATTCGGTTCCAAAAGCAAACGCTATGTGGCCCACCCTATATTAGTGTTCGAGTAGAAAGTGCCATCCAGTCAGTTGATACTGTTTACACTACAATCCAAAATATGTCATATACCGTTTCAAACTTTGCACCAAATTAAAAAAAATGCAAAAAAATTTCATCAAACTTTGTACTATTTTTAATTAAAGAAAAATGCTGGGTATGCAGTTTTATAGCCCATTAAATTTATAATAATTTAATAAAGTGCAAGTTTAAAATGGCTAAAATTTTTTGTTAATTTTTGACAATTTTTTTTTTTTGCAGACAGTCTGTGAATTTTTTCGAGCTCTCGTTTTATGGCAGAAAATGCATGGCACCGTCAAGAGAA
Organism: Anastrepha fraterculus; assembly: GCA_037575425.1. Lineage (NCBI taxonomy): Eukaryota > Metazoa > Arthropoda > Insecta > Diptera > Tephritidae > Anastrepha > Anastrepha fraterculus. Next base: position 219,261 of record JAYXIM010030912.1, read on the forward strand.
AAATTATCAAAAATCAGCGTGAATTCAGAGCTACTTCAAACTAACACCATATTATAACGAAATCCAATAGGCGACAAAACTGCATACCCAGAATTTTTTTGAAAATTCTGATTAAAATGTTAAAAACATTTGATGAGTGAAAATTGAGGAAATATTCTATTTTTTTCATTTTTTTACGAAGTTTGAAACTTTAAGTTGCATTATTCCGGTAGTATGAACCAAAGTTTTATTAAAAAAAATTAAAAAAACAAAATAAAAAATAAAAACTAAAAAATAAAATAGTCAAAACTTTGCAATACATCTCGCTGCTAATATTCCGAACGCAGTTGTGCATACATTTGCACATACGCCTGTATGTACATATGTATGTATGCATGTATGTATTGGGGTGAAAATGCCCCAGAGCAAAGCTATTGTACGAATTTGAAGCAGCAATTTAAAGTTTGGCATGTCAAGTTTTCTGTCAGTATCTGTTGGAATATGTGTGTTTTTGGGTGCGTGAACGCCATCAGGAAGTTGCAGGCAGGCATTCTCAACTATGCGTAAACAAACTTCTCTGACTTTCCGGTCGCGCTTATATGCGTCGACAATATCTCATGCTCCTGCGCACGTAATGACGTATAACAATCTCGATATTTCCGCTAGAAAATTTGCATGTGCACACAAACACATGCACATACTCGTGCAGGAGAGTGCGACGAGTAGGTGGGGGTTGCCCAAGTCTCACTTGCAGGCCCACTAAGTAATATGGAAATTGAAGTACGTCAGCGTTCTAAGATTAGACTTGCCTCTTATAACCAAAATCATTGGCTTTGCCGATTACATCGCTGTGGTAAAGGTGGCAAAAAAATGAGACTAAGAAATGGAAGTAGTTGCCAATGAATCAGTAAGCAGAATCAAGGCATGGCTTGTGCGTCCAAGAAGCTTGAATTAGCTAAGCATAAAACTGAGACAGTCCTCAGAAGCAGCAAAAAAGCAGTAGAATTTATGGGTACAAATCAAGGGACTGTAACTATCACTAAATACGTAGAGCTGATGATTAATAGTCGTTTAAATTTTAAAATGCATCTAGCACTTGCTGCAAAATTTTATCAAGTGTGTTTAAAGCGGGCAATGCCCGTCTTAGCCACTTTAAACACATCCTGTAAAGGAAAGTAGTCTACTCGATCCTGCTGTAGACCGCACCGTTCCGAGTTGATGCATTGACAATAAGTTACTAAGCATGAAATTAATATCCGCCTATCGGTTCAGAGCTTTGTGAACTATCTGCGGCATCTGCGTAACTTCTGATGCCTTGGAAAACAAAATTGAGTAAGTATCTTCGGCTGGTAGATCTCCATATCAAAAATATGAGAACTGTGAGTTGAATGTAATAAATATAGCGGATCGCTGGAAAGAAAAAAAATGTATGGTCGTGCCAGATTATTATTTCGACAAATTCAGTTCACCGCGGAGAGGTTTGATGACATCACCCCAGTGGTAATATTCAATAGAAATGTGACCACTCTCTTTCCAACTCGGGAGTGATGAGCGAGTAAGGTACTCTTACTAAACAACTTCGAAACTATAGTAATACAGATAGCTCTAAAATGGATTGTGGTGCTGGAGCTGGTATACAGGGTTTGATTGAAAAGTAATGAGTCTTCCCGCGCGGAGCATTTGTCAAGCGATCAACCGAATCGGCTGGTGGGGGAAAATGATCGTTGGACCTTCCCCTTCCACTAAAAACCGGTCCCAGTTCGTTGGCAACAGCGGTACAGCCAACATCGCTCCGCGCGTGAAAACTGTTTTAAAAGTGTGTGAGGATTTTGCAGTGGCGAAAATGCAGCGATCGGTGAAGCAACGCTACTCGATCAAATTTTGCGTAAAGCTAAACAAAATGAGTACCGAAACCATTGGGCTACTCAAGGAGGCTTACGGGGACCAATCTCTGTCCAGTGCCCAGGTAAAACGGTGGCCCAAGTCGTTCAAGGAAAGCCGGGAGAAAATTCAAGGTCAAAACCATGCTGATCATCTTTTTCGATTCTCGGGGCATCGTCCACAAGGAGTTTGTACCTCCAGGAAACACTGTAAGCGCGGCATTTTACAAAGAAGTGATCCCTCGGCTGAAAAACCGCATCGCCCGGGTTCGGCCCGACCTCGTCAACAATTGGACCTTTCATCACGACAATGCGCCGGCACATCGCCTTCCTCTGCTCCTCTGCATTGGCCAAAATGGGGTTCCGGTGCTTCCCCACCCTCCCTACAGCCAGACCTGTCCCCACCGGACTTCTTTTTGTTCCCGCGCCTGAAAAGAAAGCTGAAGGGGAGGCGTTTCGACTCCATCGAGGCGATCCAAAAAACTGTGACAGTTGAATTGGACGCCATTCCGGCGGATGAGTTTAAAAAATGTTTCCTGCAGTGGAAGAACCGCTACCAGCAGTGTATTGACGCTCAAGGGTCCTATTTTGAAGAATATTAGTTGTATAAGCCAAAAGGTTCGTTACTTTTCAATCAAACCCTGTATATTGGCATAGACTTAGAATTGAAAAATCTGTGCATTTTCCAAATACTTGAAGTCCATTTCAGGCCGAAGTATTATCAGTGGGTGAAGCTTCTTTTTGAAGGGCTTCTCTCTACTCTTTCTGGATGCTACTATAAAAACCTCTAAACTGGTGGAACAAAGTAAAAATAGCCTTACCACCTTAAGCCTAAGCCATAAAGTTACTTTAAACTGATCCGCGGGACATCGGAATATAGAAGGGAATGAAAAAACAGACGAACTGGCAAGAGGGTTGTCTGCCTTGAATAACATTCCTGCAGAATCGATATTCACACCACTAAGGGCAATCAGGAATACAATTTTCTTAAAATACCTCCGAATCGTTGATTGCGAATGGGCGGCGTACAAAGTCAGCAGAATGTCATGGCCCACCTGCAACCTCGACCAAACGTCAACATGGAGACAAATGAAACGATGGCATGCCTGCGGACTCACGGCAGTGATAACTGGCTTCTGGTCCATTTGAGAGCAGCCAGCCAAAATGGGTATCCCCTGCAATATGTAAATATGAAATAAATAATAATAAATAAATAAATAAATATGAAAACGAAAATATCTTCCACTTTCTCGGTGAATGGCCTGCCCTTCGGAAGGCGAGGGGGTTAACCGTTTTTGAAAACCTTGAAGAGCTGGCCTTATAAGGTTCCTCAATCGCACAGACTGGATATAGTTATGAAGAACTAATCGTATATAGTAACTTTTTGGCAGCGAGGATTTGAGCAACTCAATCGCGTGGAAGCAGTGATTAGATTCTTGTTGAATCATCACTTCAACCAACCAACCAACTCCGGTTGCCTCGTCACCGGGTGCTCGACAACAGAATTCTGCCCGCTCATTTCAACTGTATTAACACACTCGTCCAATGACTAAATGCGAAACTCTCTCATTTTACGTGACAGCGCGCCCTGGCCCTCGTGTGAGTACTTGGCAGCACTGTCAATCTCTAGGCTGATAAACATCTAATAGACGAAATGCTGGACTGCCAGAAATGAGGCACTAAATATAATGGGCGAAAATAGTTCATTTTTATTTTAATGCAAGAATTTACTAGGTTGGGGAATAAGTTCGAAGCGTTTTTACCGAAGATTTTTATCTAAGCAAAAGAACAATAATTATATATAGCAATACTTTAATCAATTTAATATTCGCCGTTGCTGTTTACAACCTCTCGACGTATTTGTTGATGCTGCTCCGCCAAAAAATAGTCTGGTCTGGTGTCGAAGAAGTTGTTGAGCCAGTTTTTAAGGATATCTTTGTGATCGAAGGTAACCCCCTTCAAATGGTTTGACAGGAAGCGAAAAAGATGGTAATCGGTCGGTGCACGGTCCGAAGAATACGGCGGATACTGAAGTAGCTCCCATTCGAGCTCTTGGAGTGAGGCTTTGACGACTTGTGCAACATGGGATCTGCCGTTGTCATGAAGGAGTATAATTTGACCACGTCGATCAGGTCTTTTCAGTCGAATAGTCTCATTCACGTGGTATAGCTGGGTAATGTAGAGCTCCTCGTTGACCGTGGCATTCTCTCCAAGCATTTCCCAGTGCACCATACCCTCCCAGTTACACCAAACACATATCGTGATCTTCTTTGGATGAAGATCTGGCTTGACTCTCGGTTGTGGCGTATCTCCTGGAGCCACCCACTTCGTTCTTTGGTTCATATTGATGTATAGCCACCGTTTTTTATCTCACGTGACGATTCGGTACGAAAAACCTTGTTTGTGTACGCGTGTTGCTCGATGGCGGACGAGATGGTGAGAAGCAATTTGAAGGCGATTTTTTTGTTTTCTTCGTTGAGCTCGTGAGGCACCCATTCTCAACGAATATCTCGGTAGATCCCATTCAATGAATATGATTGAGAATCGCTTAATAATCGCAGTTCATTCCTCATTCATTTCCACCAATTCATGACTGGCTTGGCGTCTGTTCTCCTTCAAAAGTAAATTGAGTAGTTCTTTATCAAATTTAGAAGGTCTTCCGCTGCGAAACATGTCAACCACGTCAAAGTAGCCATTTTTGAATTTTGCAAACCATTTTCGTACTCTAGACTTGGCTATGACATCTTCTCGACTTTTGACTTCGATGAAAAGCAAAGACGAGCTGGTGTCGAAAATATTTTTGCCTCCTGGGTATTCCATTTCTAAGCCTTAAAACTAATAAAAAATTAAATAACTGAAAAATTCAATTGACACACTTTTTTAGAGAAAAAAGAGGTCCATCGAAGGAATACTTACCCTTTGTTAAGCAAAAAGCAAGTCGTTGTAAAATAAAAGAATATAATGAAACGCTATGAACTTATTCCCCAACTCAATATATATATATATTGTATGTATAAGTAATTGTAGATTGCCGGTGTGAAAACTTCAAAAGACCCAATTTTCTGTTTAAAAAAATCTCCATTTAATGTTTCTCCCGGTGTGGCGTCACTGGCTTCAGTCATAAAAAAATGCACATTTTTACAGCGCTATCACGAAAAAAAGGGTTTCGCATTTTGTCATCCATAGTGGCTGTTCAGACGGCAACGCAGTAACTTGAGCGGGGACAGCGTTGATTTTTTTCGAATGTCGATGTAGCAACACCCATGAGAATTTCTGCTGCATGGGCGTCATATCGAAAAAACCTCATTCAAGCATCCGACTGTATGCGTAGGTACTCATATAGATGTATATATATATATGTATTTTTCCACTCATCTCAAATATTTTACAAGGATAATGTTAATTAATTGCCTGAACAGCGACTAGCGTACCATTTTTCGCCTGAAGTTGTACTGAAAATTTGTACTGCAGTAGCCTCAAAGAGCGCAAAAGTAGATTTTATGCTATTTTAAGCCACTGCAAAGATACTACATGCATACATACATACATACACACATGCATACATACACATTACACTTTTTCCAGCAAGCAAATTCGTTGCACGTAAAAGCGACAAAGAAATGTATCTACAAAAATAATAAATGTAATCCTTAACAACAATAATAATAACAACGTGAAAGAGCAAGCCGTAGACAACAGCATAAGCATGGGTTGACAGCAAAAGTAGGTAAATCCGAGACGCCATCTTCCGCTCGGCACACCTCTGCCCTTGCTTTGCATGCACGCTTTTCTCTTATTGTTGCCTGCAATTCGGATACCAGAAGTTTTCATTAAAATTTACTACCGCACCAAAACCAAACGTTGCCACAGTAACATACGAATACCAACACACACATACACACGCACGCATAGGCATCATACATACAGATTTTTAAACAAGTGGGACACTCCCCAAGAGAAAACGGCTATCGGTTGAGTAAATAAAGGGGCTTACTTTAAGGGACTAAATTTTTTTAAAGGAAAATATCATAATTATTTTTGATATATATTTTTTTGCTTAGCTCAAAGCTTAGTAATCGATTACAGTAGTTTTTAAATTGAAAAAAATCGGCAGTTATTTATTATGTAATGTGCAAAAAATTGCTTATTTACAAGAAAACGCCGATTTGGTCTTACGATATACAATTCTGGGAATGCGCTAGCCAAGAGTGTGAGTACATCACCTCTATCCAATGTCTGAAAAAAAAAATCCTGCCCAGCATAGTAAACCAACTGTGACTGAAGTTACAAAGTAATTTGCCACAGCTCACAAGCAGAGACTAAAAAATCAAGTCAACGTTGCAGCATCCAACTTACACCGGCTGAATTCTTCTCGACGACGATAAATTCTAATTCTACTAAAGGTACAAAAAATACACCTTTTAAATTTTATCCTAATATTATCCTCTGACTGCAATCCCATTCTATCAATCCAAGTTTAGACTTTTTATATAAGAAATTCTAAACTAATATGGCAGAATAATTTTCATTCAGCTGGTGCTAGATTTAAGTACACGAGCCTGGTTTACCTATTTCTTCTTCATCTTCCCGATTGGCGCGATAACCGCTTAAGCGATTTTGGCCGAGCTAAAAACAACGCACCAGTCGTTTCTTTTCCGTGCTAACCAGTGCCAGTTGGACACACCAAGTGAAGGCAAGTCCTTCTCCATCTTGATCTTTCCAACGCAGAGGAGATCTTCCTTTTCCTCTGCTACCACCAGCTGATACTGCATCAAATACTTTCAGATCTGGAGCGTTTGTATCCATTCGGACGACATGACCCAGCCCACGTAGCCGCTGGATCTTTATTCGCTGCGCTATGTCTATGTCATCATCGTAAAGCTCATACAGCCTGTGATACTTGCCGCTACCAACGTGCAAAGGTCCAAAAATCTTGCTCAGAATATTTCTCTCAAGCACTCCAAGCGTCGCTTAATCGGATGTTGTCATTGTCCACGCTTCTGCGCGCCATGCGTTAGGACGGGCTTCATGCGAGTTTTGTAGAATTTTAGTTTATTTCTTCGCGCGAAGACCTCACTACTCCATTGCCTACTTAGTCCAAAGTAGCACTTGTTGGCAAGAGAGATTCTCAATTGGATTTCAAGACTGAACAATGTCATCAACGGTGTTAATGCTGGTTCCTAAATAAACGAAGTCTTTTACAACCTCGAGATCATAACTGTCAACAGTGACGTGGGTGCCGATACGCGAGTGCGCCGACTGTTTGATGACAGGAGGTACCTCGTTTTGTCCTCCTTCAAGCAACCCACCAGACCCATTCGCTTTGCTTCTTTATCCAATTTGGAAAAGGCATAAGTAACACCGCGTTAATGCCGACAATTGTACGCTCTTATAAAAAATTGTGCCTGAGCGATTAAGTTCTGCGGCTCGTACGATGCTCTCCAACATCAGGTTAAAGAAGTCACACGACAGCGAGTCACCCTATCTGAGACCTCGTTTGGTATCAGAGAGAGAATTCAAAATCTGACGGCGCTGCTGGTATTATGCAACGTCATCTTGCATAGCCGTATTAGTTTTGCGGGGATACCAAATTCAGACATCACAGCATACAAGCAACTCCTTGTCGTCCTGTCGAATGCAGCTTTGAAGTCGATGAAAAGGTGGTGTATGTCCATTCTCCTTTCATGGGTCCTCTCCAAGACTTGGCGTATCGGTCGTATATTAATGTCAGTTCCTACAGGGCTGTTGGCTTATATACACGCATACATATTATATATGTATGTGTTGCCTTTTTGAAGTCTCCGCCAGTGATAGACGGCAAAATTGGAGAGAAAAGTTTGTGCTGGCTGTGCAATAATTGGCGTTTAAGCCTGAAAAGTGTTGCGAGAGCGCAATTGGATAAGAAAATAAAATTGCGTACTGCCACACTCATACAAAGGTACTCGTAAGCTGGCACAAGGGCCACATATACCAACACGTACGCATGTGAGTTTTGTATGTATTGTGGAAGCATTTATGAAAGGCAACGATGTCAACAATCAGATATTGTAATGGGCGCATTCGAAGCACTTGCAGCGGCTCAATTTGGCAGCATTCGGCGTAAAGGTATGTTTCGAGCTAAAAATGTTTTTTTTTTTTGTTTTAAGATGTAGTGCTCTTTCGAGGGATATCTATGAAAAAAAATGAACAAGCATATATATGTGTTTTGATATCACCCAGCAGCAATGCAGAAAAAACTATTATTTATTTATTGGAAACGAAGGAAAGAATGGAATATCAAAGTATTTCAAAAATTAAGCAGAATTGCATTAAAATATTAACGCATCCAAATGATATTAGTGCCTCCTGATATATGCAACATTCACTTCAAATGATTTTGTTACATGCAGAAAAATTTCCGTCATGCCCCGTGGAGTGCTTCATGGCAGAGCTATTGGAACCGTTAGCAATGCATTAAAATTACGATTGAAAGAAGTGCTAACAAAATTCCTGGTAATGGCAGCATAGAGCTATTTTATATGCATATAAATAATTGGCGCGTACACCCTTTTTTGGATGTTTTGCCTTGCTCTTCCTCCTATTTGTGGGGTGCGACTTGATATTATTCCACAAATGGAGGGGCCTACAATTTCAAGCCGACTCCAAAAGGCAGATAGTTTTTTATGAGGAGCTTTTTCATGGTAGAATTACACTCGGAGGCTTGCCATTGGCTGCCAAGGGGCAACCACTTTCTCAAACTCATTAAAAATATTATAAGGAAAGTATTTCAATTCGTAAAATCGCAGCGATCGTTGAAAAACCTCGCCCAAAAGTGTTCAATATAATTAAAACTTTCAAGAAGAATGACACTAAGCTTCGTCCAAATAGTAGCGTCATACAAAAATTCGTCATATCAAACGAAACGGCGTGTTCTGAGGTAAGCCCAGGAAAACTCAAAGATGTCTTTTGTGGATATTGCAAAGGATTTGAAAGAAAGTGGAATTGTTGATGTTCACCCGCAAACAATACGAAATGCATAAAAGGGACTATAGAACCTATGCTCGCCATTTCTGTCCAAGAAGAATATAAAAAGCGTGGTGGTGGCACCGTGATAGTATGGGGAGCGGAGCCGGCCGGTTGCAGTTCATTCAAGGATTTATAAGCAAAAGAGTTGGAGGAGCAGGGATGATGGAGGATGTTTAGGTATCCTAAAACAAAATATTCCTCAAACAATTGAAAAACTGTAGCAGACTCAGCTAGCAGCATTTTACTACATGAAAATTACCCCGATTGTTAAGGACGGTTTCTGTACAATACGAAATCAGTGCTCCACATCCGCCTCAAAGTCCAGATTTAAACTCTATTGAAGTTGTCTACTTGGGGAAAAAATTGCGCAAAAGGATGATTCATGGGAAAAGTCAGCTAAGGGATGCTACTCAGGAAATCTGCAATTCTATGCCAGAAGATGTAACTTCAAAATTGATCACCTCCATGAACAGACGATTGAAGGCTATAATAAAAGCAAAAGGTGATCCCACGAAATATTAAAACAAAATTTAACCCAAGAATAGAATTTTAAGAAATGTCCCAGTTATTTTTTTTTTTTTTTTTTTGTTATGAAAAATAAATATTTTTAATAAAGATTAATTTTTTATATGGAAAGTAAAATTTTAATAAAAAGTTTTCATCGAAAAAATTGTCGATATTTTGACCTTTTACCTTGTTTTTATTACATTCTTCTAGCTTGAGTAATTGCTGAGATGTCGTCCTTCACAGACAACTGGCGTAAGTGCCCCATGTTTTTTTTTTTTTTTGGTTTTACTGTATGTCATTCTGGAAAATTGAAAACTTATTTTTCCGCGACACATCCTCGAACCCACTTATTCTTTGCTTTTGACATTTTCTTGCTGAAAAACAGCAATACAACATAATTTACAAGTTTAAAACATCAACCTGGCACTCTTTTTAATACTTAGCTTCTTAATTTTTATTTTTCTTAATTATTTTAATATAAATTTTTGCAAAATTTGAATACCGCGGCAATGAGGCAAAAACGAACTATTTTCTCTCATTGTTTTTGGTGCCTCATTTGTGGCAACCCAGCATTTTGTCTATCAGGTGTTCAACAACCCAGGCATTGACAGTGTTGCCAAGTACCCAAATGAGATCCTGGGCGCGCTCTCACATAAAATGAGAGAACTTCACATCTAGTCATCTACGCGGCTCCTGATGGAACGAGCGTGTGAATAAAAGTTAAATGAGCGGGCAGAATTCTGTTGTCGAGTCAACGTTAACTTGGCAGCCAAAATTACTCGCGCAATGCTGTTTTTCACCATAGCAGATTGGCCAAACCTGGTAATCTGTCATTCTTAGTTACACTTGTCATTTCTGCTCCCTAAAATATGGAACAACAACAGATCGTTGCGATTTGACATCCCATGGTGCGTTTCATCGATAGTAGCCCGAATTTATTTTTTTGCTAAAAATTTCAAGTCACTGTGTTCTATATAAAAGTCCCTTAAGGCTGGACAAAAAACAACTATTTCTTAAGCTTTTATGCGGCTTAAAGTTACTTTTTCCCTGCGTAGATGTCTTCCTCTTTCTCCATCATTCATCACGCACTTCCTTCGTTTTTTCGTTTAGTTTGTGCCACAATCCGTTGAGTGTCGCAAAAAACGTGAGTTAAAGTTTATTAATATCCAACTGGAGCAAAAAGATTAAAACGGCGACAATAAAAAAATGTAAGTCGAAATATAAAGCAGCTAAGGAAATACAATACAATACAATAACAAGACTGTGGCACAAGAATCTAAATAACAGGAGCATAAATGCACACGCACAAAATCAGCTTTCGATGTGGTACATTTGAGGGAGAGATTAGCATAGTCCACTTTTTGTAACTCAAGCAGTGTAGACCAGAGAGATGTGAAGAGACTTATGAAAATATCAAATCCTTTCAATGAGCACTTCAACTTGGCAGTACAAATCTGCTGGTGGTTTTTGTGAATGCTCCGGTATACCGTCTCTTCATGTGCGTGCATATGTGTGTGTGTGTGTGTGTGTGTGTACATATTAAAAGTGAGTGTAGTGTGCAGACTAAAGCTAAATGTGGCATGCAACAACGCAGTAAGTAATCTTTGGCAAAACCTGCAATTGTGGCTTCAATTTCTGCTGTCATTTGCATGCATTTTCTGTCATTCACCAAGTATTTCAGTTGTCGAGAATCAAAAAAGACAAAAGAACTGGATTTAGTAAAAACTAATTGGCCAACTAAAGAACACTTTTTTTTTTTAATCGCTACGTTTACATTTTGCTGCTTTATTCCTCCTAAACTTTATTTTTTCAGTAAAAAAGCTTAAGTTTTCTTAACGCTTGGATCCTATGGAGTTGCCTAGTAGAGTCTGCAAAAAAAAGCTCATAATTGCGTAATCCCGCTAAAAATTTAAGAAGTGAACTGGAATATCGCATATTCCAATAAACAAGCAAGGCGTCTTAAGAAACGCAGTTGGAATTAGCTACACCCCCACTTCATAAAGATAGTTAAATTTTATTCTAGAAGGCCAATAAGTCGAATACTAGTTTAGAAAGGGAATTTTATAAAATAGATAAAAAATTTCATTTTCTACGAATAATTAGCACGGAGGGTGTATTTGGGGGCTTGGCCGAGCTCCTCCTCCTATTTGTGGTACGCTTCTTGATGTTATTATATAAATGGAAGGACCTCAAGTCGACTCCAAACGGCAGATATTTTTTTATGAGGAGCTTTTTCATAGCAGAAATACACTCGGAGGTTTGCTATTGCCTGCCTGCCGAGGGGCGGCCGCTATTAATAAAAACTTTTTCCTCATTTTCGGTCTTTCATCGTGTTTCGAACGCACGCTCTCTCCGAATTTCGAATGGTAGTCACGCATCAACCCATTCGGCTACGGCGGTCCTATTCAGGAGAAGAAGGGGACGTATATTCGATCAAAGACGGCTACTCCAGCAGCATTCCACAAAAACTTACGGAAAAGTAAAGGAAGTGTTGGAAGTTCTCATCCTAGGCTTTGTGTATGTTTTCATTGGGGGAGGTTGTTAAGTGGCGGGTCGCAAACCCAGCGCACAACCAGCTATCCTAAGTTGCTTCGTCTTCTCACGTTAGCTCACTCCCGTACGGGTGTTCGGAAGCTACCCAGAGGATACTTGGGCTAATCCCGGGAGTTGTGAGCTGCTTGAACCATATGCAGAAGAATCGTCCTGGCCACCAAGTGAAGGGCGATCAGTAACTTTCCCCACTTGCGTGGACTTTTACTTATGGAACCATCCTCCTAAATATCTACCTTTATAAATAAATGCAAAAACATAATACAAAACTATAAGGTTAAAAAAAATAAATACAAAAATCTAATGTTTTCCAAGTGACACTAAAACCTTAACCAAAAAATGATAAAATTTAGCTAACTGTCTTTCATTTTTATTGTTTCGACTTAACTCTCTTGCAACGTTATAAAAATATAAAATAATGGAGAAAAGCCACACAAATTAGCCACATATGTGAGCTCAATTTTACAACTGTCAGAGAAAACTAACTCATGCTCATCTACGTGATCCGACACAGATACACTTGCATTTAACCATCTACACGTTTACAAATTGAACTTTGCCGCTGAACAAAGCTGTCGACAATCATGGCTCCTGACAGCTGCTAATGCAAGGACGCGCACGCATCCAAATATGTGCATGCATACGAACACATACATAAAACATGGATTCCTTAGGATGTGCACAAAAGTGGAATGCAGGTTGGCTGTGCTTTATTGGCGGTCCATCCTTGAAGTGCTTGATTTCAAGCGAATGCGGGAAGTGTGCAAAAACCTTGAGCTCAACCTTAACCATCTCTCTCACGAGGGTCAAATTAAAATTGAACTAACTTGAAGTTAGACTAAAATATTGAATTCGTCTAATTTTGGAATAAGAATGCCAAGTTGAGAAATCCTTGCATACTCTTGAACTTTCAGCAAGGCAATACACATCAATGTTATGAAAAATAAAGATAGACCTCGACACAGTGCAGGAAAGCAAAGTCTCGTAGACAGAAACACAAGAAGACGAGCCTGTAGCTGTAGACGTGGGTGAATGAAATTCTTCCTTTATGGATGCGGTTCTGGGCAATCCTGAATTAAAGCAGAAAGTAGCCCGGGAAGAGTGTCTCCCAGAAGAAGAGGAGGAATTGTTTCAAAGGTCATATCTCTCAACGCAGTAGACGAATATTGCTGTAAATACGAACGCATTTGAACCCTACCTCACCCACCAAAAAAAAAAAAAAATAAATAAATAAATAAATTGTAGGATAGAATTACAGTATTGCAGCAAAACAGATTGCTGACTAGCTGATAAGTACCTATACTTCTACTGTCTTTTAGATCAGCCCTAACTAGTGTACATTGAGTCAAATAAATGTAAGCATAACTCAGCCCAGACAGCCATAGATGAATGGGCTTGTACGTGTGCGTGACTAGGTAGTGTTTGCTTGTGTTCGTGCTCGAAATCCACGGCGTACATAAAGCGTCAAATGGCAAAAAAGCGGGCAAGCAATTGCAAACCTCGGATTGTATTGAAATAATGAAAAAGCTACTCACACAGCGACGTCTAACATTCGAAGGTGGCATAAAATTGTGGAGCCCCCCCACTTATGGAACAACATGAAGACGCACATCACAAAATTGAGGAGAAGCCCGGATGTACGTGTGAATGGTGTAAATATAAAAGTATGTCACTGAGACCCAAGTATGAGCTTAGGTGTATTCGCTGGCCTCCGAAAAGGCAAAGTTTTTATATCACCTTAATAGCAAGGACAACACTCGTTTGGTTTCTCATAAGCTATCTCACCAATCACAATCAACTAAGTTCGCATCTGCACCGGGATAGTTTTATACTTATTGTGTATACTGAAACAAATTTCCTACCATATCTAAAGTGTGATAAGAGACTCAGCATAGTTTAGATAGGTTTTCGAACTCGGATGTGCACTTCATGTGCAAACTGTCTTAACATTTCGACATCAATCACAATATACCGTACGTCAATCCGCCTAATCTCACACTCCCGGTGTACGATTACAATAGGCATTCGCAGGGAGCATGAAGCTAATGTTATCCGAACCCTCCACAAACGTACATCTCACTCATTCGCAGCTGCCTCTTAAGCAGAAATGCATTAAAAGGAATAGGCCCTGCTAGTACGAGTCGCAAGTGCAGGCATGATCTGAAATTGGTTTTTGGTAAACCAGTCGAAAGTAGTTTTGCTAAGCAAATTTTTGACGTAGATAGAGCTCAACACAGTGCAACAAAGCAAGAACTACAAAAACAAAGCAAAGAACGGTAGCGAGGGTTTTACTTGAAAAGCTGGAAAGGGGTCTTGTTATACAGCCATAAATCTGTACGAAATTCCATAAAATATTATAAATATACCTGTTATAGGTAGGATTTTTATAAATATTTGAATGACAGAACCACCTTGGAAAGAAAAGAAGAAAAAGTAGCCTATAATCTGTAAAGTTTCTCTAAGCACCTGTAAAAGTCTAGCAGAAATTTAAATTTTTAACAAAAATGTATCTAATAGCTATGTGCCTGGCTGGTTCGGCAACATTTGGTAAATTTTTAACAAAAAAATTAACTTTTTAACATAAAATGAAATTTTTGGAAAAAAATAAAAACTTTTAACAAAAAATTTAATTTTTAACATGAAATCAAATTTTTAACAAAAAACTCATATTTTTAACAAAAAATAAAAACTTTTAACATAACATTAAATTTTTAAAATATAAAAATATGTTTAATAAAAAAAATTAATTTTTAACAAAAACTACAATAAATAAATTTCAACAAAAACTTAGCTTTTTAACATAAAATTAAATTTTTAACAAAAAATTTAAATTTTTAACATAAAATGATATTTTTAAAATAAAATGATAAATTAACATAAACAAAACTTTTTAATAAAAAATTTTATTTTTAACAAAAAAATTCAAACATTTAACAAAAAATTCCCTTTTTAACATAAAATTAGATGTTTAACAAAAAATTTAAATGTTTATCATTAAATGAAATTTTAACAAAAAATTAACACTTGTAACAAAAAAAAATTTTAATAAAAAAATCAAATTTTAACAAAAAACTCAAATTTTTAGCAACAAATAAAAACTTTTAACAAAACATTAAATTTTTAATATATAAAAATATGTTTAATAAAAAAAATTAATTTTTACCAAAAAATAAAAAAAATTTAACAAAAACCTAGCTTTTTAACATAAAATTAAATTTTTAACAAAAAATTTAAATTTTTAACATAAAATGATACTTTTAAAATAAAATGATAAATTAACATAAACAAAATTTTTAATAAAAAATTTTATTTTTAACAAAACATTCAAACATTTAACAAAAAATTCACTTTTTTTTAATTTTTATCATGAAATGAAATTTTAACAAAAAATTAACACTTCTACCAAAAAAAAAATTTTTAATAAAAAACTCAAATTTTTAGCAACAAACAAAAAATTTTAACAAAACAGTAAATTTTTAATATATAAAAATATGTTTAATAACAAAAATTAATTTTTACCAAAAAATAAAAAAGTTTTGACAAAAACTTAGCTTTTAAACATAAAATGAAATTTTTAACAAAAAATTTTAATTTTCAACATAAAATATATTTTTAAAATAAAATGATAAATTAACATAACAATAAATTTAACAAAAAATTCAAACATTTAACAAAAAATTTACTTTTTAACATGAAATAAAATTACAAAAAAAAACTTAAATTTCTAGCAAAAAATAAAAACTTTTAACAAAAAATTAAAATTTTATCATAAAATTAAATTTTAACAAAAAATTAAGACTTTTAACAAAATAAGAATTTTTTAATAAAAAAATCAAATTTTTAACAAAAAATAAAAACTTTTAAAATGAAATGAAATTTTTAACAAAAAACTCAGATTTTTACCAAAAAATAAACACTTTTAACAAAAAATTTAATTTTTAACATAAGAAAATATATTTAATAAAAATTTTATTTTTAACAAAAAATTCAAACATTTAACAAACAATTTACTTTTTAACATGAAATAAAAATTAAAAAACAAAATTTAATTTTTAGCGAAAAATAAAAACTTTTAACAAAAACTTTACTTTTTAACATGAAATGAAATTTTTAACAAGAAACTCAAATTTTTAGCAAAAAATAAAAGCCTTTAACTAAAAATTAAATTTTTAACATAAAATTGAATGTTTAATAAAAGAATGTATTATTAAAAAAAATTAAAACTTTTAACAAAAACTTTACTTTTTAACATGAAATGAAATTTTTAACAAGAAACTCAAATTTTTAGTTAAAAATAAAAGCCTTTAACTAAAAATTAAATTTTTAACATAAAATTGAATGTTTAATAAAAAAATGTATTATTAAAAAAAAATTAAAACTTTTAACAAAAATTGAACTTTTTAACATAAAATGAAATTTTTAACATAAAATAAAAATTTTAAACAAAAAATTGCATTAAAAAAAATTTAATTTTTAACAAAAAACCAAAAAACAACATCGAATCAAGTTTTCAAAAACTTAAAATCTCGTGAAAATCAAAATAAAAAATCAAATTTTCTTGAAAATATGGTATATTTTTTTTAAAGAAGAAAACACATTTGAAATGCTGAGAAGAACCAAAGATATTTGACATTAAAAAACTCTGCACAAAAATTTAGAACATTGAATAAATAACAAAAGTCCAAAAATATTGTTTTGTTTTATTATTAACGCCGCCTCTATTCCTCTCCCCACCTAACCATAGCATTTTGGGAGTTTACAAGTAAATTTCAGCATCTAATTTTACTGCACCTGATTATAGACGCATTCTCAATCTTGCATTACTGCTAAAGCAATCATCACACTGACCTATTTTTCCTCGGCACACAAGGCATGCAATTAGGGCGATGTCTTTCCCACATTCCAGCCCTCTTATGCAAATCGAGCTAAACGTTGAAAAATCCAAAGAAGAAAGTTTCGACATACTGACACGCGTGGGGTTCGCGGCACATATGTTTTGGAAAACCCCCTGACAACGCAATTGACAAACTCATTACGAGATAGTAATGTACACGTAAAACATGACGAGAATGGAGCCACGTACCTACATGGAAATTTAGTGCGCAAATCGCCTCCCCATGAATTACTTACTGGTGGCAGCAGAATAGGATTGATGCACGCCAGTAGGGCAACAGTTGGTACTTGCGATGGTTTCTCATAAAAAGAACAAAAAAAACGTCTCTTTACTCAACAATACATTTATATTTCTACATATGTATAAGTGTGTGTGCATGTGCTAGCTTAATTTTTTACGATCAGCAATTTCCGTTCCTGATTATGGCCAGTGGTATTGTCCCCAATGAAATGATCTCTTAGATGAATGCGTGTTAGTTTACTGGACTTTGCCCAAAGGCAAAATTCACAATAGAATTAAGTGTGTACAAATATATACATACATACACATGAAAAACCATTTTTATGAGTGTGTGTGTGTATGTATGAAATTGCGTGTATGAGTGTTATGGGCGGTGAAATTGTGCCAACCAGAAATCATCTCCCAAAGGCAATCTAAAATAATTTCCTCTTGTCTTCTCGAGTTGACGTTTGCAGGCAGGAGCATGTGTGTGTGTGTGTGAGTATGTGCGTGTGTGTATGCCTTTGTATGGCACTGCTTGTAGTTGCACTTGTAAATAGTTATATTGCATTTGTGTGGTGGATGATGTGTGTGGTATATTGCTGCTGCTGCTGTTGCTGTTGCTGTTACTGTTGCAAACTGGTAGAGTACATAACAATGCAATTGTTGTTGGGGCTTCATGCTGCTCTGTCTTTTGCAATTTGTTTCCATTTTATCTGTGTTCTGCTGTTAAATGTTGTAGAGTTAACCGCACTTTAGTTGCTTTAGCCGAAATGTTGAATTTCATATGACACGTACAGACACCAGGCGCTTAAGTCATTTGCGGTTTCTTACGAGTCGTGGCCAAAAAAAGCAAGAAAAAAGAAAAAATGTGGTCGGTGTTGGCACTGCCATTCTCCAGCGTACGTTTGCTAAATGCAGCAATGCAAAACTTATAAATATGACAGATAAAATATCACATAAATAGTGAGGGTAATTCAGTGGTACACAAAGGAGTTGAAAACACGGATGAATTTGAGAAGCCGAACTCATAAAAAGTTCAGATATTTCAATTGCTATAAGAACATTTATTTCAAATACGCAAAGGGGTTTTAATCTCTGAATAAAATTTTCGATAGAAACTGTGAAACTGTGAACATACATCGAATGCGGTGTTAAGACGGACCCTAACTCCAAAAAAGCATGTTCCAATATAACCCCGACTCACAAAAATGGTACACAAATGGTTCCAAAACGCTACAAGGAGTAGGAGCAGGAATAGTGAGACTTAGAGCACACAAACCCCTAACACTAAGTACAGATATCACGATTTTAAAACAGTGGAAATCATATCGAAAAGAGGGTTCGAGAAAGAAAAAATTAAAATACTTTCGGACAGCCAGTCGGTTCTCAAAGCCTTGAATAGCTTCACATTCAAGTCAAAAGTCCGAATAGAGTGTAACAATGCACTCAACAAACTGGCCACTCATAATCAGGTCTCACTGATTTGGGCGCCAGGACATGAGGGGCACGAAGAAAACGAGAAGGCAGTCTTTTATGCCAAGAAAGGGGCAGAAGGGCTATTTATTGGGCCAACCCCATTTTTCGGCTTTAACAAAAATAATATAAAACAGGAAACCAAAACATGGATCCCAACTAAAATCAGTGAACACTGGAACGGCACAAGCGGCCTTAATCACTCCAAAAAGTTTTTGAACTTCAATGCCGACTAAGCAAAATCTGCTGTAACTAACCTTAGATAAAAAGGATCTCAGATTACTCTGTGGAACACTTACAGGTCACTTAGCCTGTACTAAACACTTTAACACAATAGGCTTATCTAGTGCGAGGTCACGCAGGTTCTGCTGTGGTGAAGAGGGGTCTATGAAACACTTAATCACCAACTACGAGGCATTCGACCACAGGAGGCACAGAATCCTGGGCTCGTACCTAACCAAGGAGCTCGTTCGATTTCTCGGTACACTAAATAATTATAATTAAGTAATTAGGAGCGCACAATAAATAGATCGATCTAGTCGCAGTGCATAAAGGCCTTAGCCTAACCCGTCTAACCATTGCCATAACCAACCTCGGCAGTCTTTTTATAAGAGGCCTGTGCAAATCCGACAATTGAGCGATTTAATGTCAAGAGATCCAAGTATAGGGAGGTCTCAACCAAGGCTTTTTTAATATTTTCATTGGAGGGGGATTTTTAAGTGGCGGGTCCCAAATCCAGCGCACAACCAGCTACCCTGAGTTGCTTCGTCTTCTCACGTTAGCTCACTCCCGAACGGGTGTTCGGACGCTACCCGGAGGATACGTGGGCTAATCCCGAATGTTGTAGGCTGCTTGAACCATATGCAGAAGAATCGTCTGGCCACTCCCTAGTGAATGGCAATCAGTAACTTTCCCCAGTTGAGTGGAATTCTACATATGGAACCATCCTCCCAAGAGCTGTATTAGCTTTACGACGACATAGACATAGTGCAGCGAATAAAGATCCAGCGGGTACGTTGGCTGGGTAATGTCGACCGAATGGATACAAACGCTCCGGCTCTGAAAGTATTCGATGCGGTATCAGCTGGTGGTAGTAGAGGAAGAGGAGGACCTCCGCTGCGTTGGAAAGATCAGATGGTGAAGGACTTGGCTTCACTTGGTGTGTCCGGTTAGCACGAGAAAGAAACGACTGGCGCGCTTTGTTAAACTCGGCCAAAATCCCGTAAACTGAAGCAATCAGAAAAATTTAACAATTTAATCACAATTTTTGTGTAGAGTTTTTTAATGTCAAATATCTTTGGTTCTTTTCAGTATCTACAATTTTTTTCTTATTTTAAACCATTTAACTATATTATATACTATTTTTTCAAAAATTAGTATTTTTTGTAAACAGTTGAATTTTTCGTTAAAAATTGTTTTCTCAAAAATTTTACTTTTTGTTGAAAATTTTTCTTTTTTGCTAGAAATTAAATTGCTTTATTCAAAATTACAAATTTTGTTGAAAATTTATTTTTTCGCTACAATGTTTTGCTTTTTTTTGTTTTGTTTTTGCTAAAAATTTTTATATTAATTTTTGTTAATTTTTCGAAAATTGGTTTATTTAAAGGTTTAAGGTTAGGAAAAAGTGGACTGAGAGAATTGCAAAAAATTAACAATTTTTGTATTTATTCAATGCTCAAAAATTTTGTGTAGAGTTTAAATATTTTTCTTTTAAACAAAATATACTTACTCTTTACTTTTTGTGAAAAGTTTAGTAAGTTTTAAATTTTTTTTTTCTATTGAACATTTTTATTTTAAGCTAAAAATTAAATTTTGTTAAAATTAAAATTTTTTTTGAAAATAAAATTTTTTGTTACAAATTTACTTTTTTTGTTACAAATTTAATTTTTTTGCTATAAATTAAAGTTTTTGTTGAAAATTTAATTTTATGCTAAAATTGGTTTGAAATTGTTTCTTAAAAATTGTATTTTGATTTTTTTTTAATAAATTTTTTGATAGTTTTATTTACATATTTTATTTTTTTGTTAAAAATTTTAATTTTTTGTAAAAAGTTTTACATATCTTACACATTTTGTTTCATATTAAAAATTTAATTTTTTGTTAAGAATTTTATTTTTCGTTACAAATTTTATTTTCTGTCAACAATTTTTTTTTTTGTTTTTTTGGTTAGAAAATTTTAATTATAAACTAAAATTTTTGTTGAAAATATAATTTTTTGTTACAAATTTAATATTTTGTTAACATTTATTTAAATTTTTTGTAAAATTTGTTTTTGTTTTTTGTCAAAAGTTAATTTTTTTGTTGAAAGCTAAATTTTTTGTTACAAAACATTATTTCTCGAAAATAAAATGGTTTGTTAAAGATATCAATTTGCGAGCATCACCCAATATGCATGCAGAGGTACTCCGCAAGGTGGGGTACTATCGCCGCTACTATGGTTACTTGTAACAAATGAACTGCTCAAGAAACTTGACGGAGGGGCACCAAACCTAGTGGCATATGCGACATAGCTATAGTAGTTACGGGAAAGTACCTGGACACCATCATGTGTGATGAACAACACACTTAAAATTGTACACCAATGGACATCTCGCGCTGGGCGTTACTTGGGGTATATCACCCTCACTGAAGCATTGCGGTAACACGGCAACGATATTGCTGTATGAGGCCTTAGTATGGTGATCTGCGACAAGAACGCTGACATACTTAATGCCACTGGAAAGGATTCCGCGACTTGCTACTCTGTGCATAACAGGAGCGATGAAAACCACTCCAACGGCGGTGCTGGAAATGATACTCAGCATACCACCTATTGACCTTATAGCGAAAAATCTGGAAGCGAAACCCATGGGGAGGTTAGTGGCTGCGGGAGTATTCATCTGTGGAACCTTCGGACACAGCTCAATGGGAAAGTGGAGTTTAGGTTACACAGACTACATGACTCCGTGCTTTCATTTGAAGAGAAGTTTCGTACTACAATTGAAAGGAGGGATGGCACAAAGGCATGAAGTCTGGCCATAAGACGTTTCAGATCTATACTATACAGACGGCTCTAAAACTTTAGACGGAGTTAGAGCAGGCATTTACTGCTCAAAACAAGGGATAAGACAGCCTATAAAGCTGCCAGACCACAGCAGTATTTTCCAAGCGGAAGTTTTTGCTGTGGGGAAGGCCGTGGAGCTAGCCTACACAAGAGCTAGAAAGAACTCAATAATTAATATATGAGTGGACAGTCAAGTAGCAATAAAAGCAATAAGCTCATATTATATTAAGTCCAAAAATGTTCAGCGGAGCAGGGAGGCCATAGAAAGGCTAGCCGCAAACAGTAGGCTGCATATCTATAGGGAACGAACTGGTAGATGAGATAGTAAAATGTACTTTTAGACTACCATTTGAACAAGAGAACGACATACAAAAACCGCTAAATACTGTATACAACGAAATGGATGACTACATGAAGAAGCGAGTGGAAGCTAGGTGGACTACTCTGACCGCATGCAAAACAGCAAAAGTTATGTGTAGAACTAACGACTAAAAACTGACTCAATTCGTACTTACACTCCCGCGAAAGGACTGCAGAACTATCATAGGTATGCTGGCAGGTCAAAATCTATTGGCTTTACATGCGTACAAGTTAGGGATTGCTAACACGGGAAAATGCAGGAAATGCAGAGAGGATGTTGAGGAAACTTCAGATCTTCCAGCTCTGCATAGATTCGCCAAAAGCGTTGACATCCTACATGATGTTTACTTTCAGTATTCATAGAGGTCGGTCTCCATCTGGTATCGCTAGAGACCGAAAGGTCTATGCGTGGCTAACCTAACCTAACCTTTCCTCTTTATCTATTTTACTAACCATTTAAATATATAGCCCAGTGCCAAGGCCCTGCTTGTTCCTTTGTTTTTCTTACCTTTATGTGGAATAATTATTCATAATTATTACTCTTTTCTATGAATAAATAAATATTTTTATTTTTATTTAATTAATTAAACTAATTTGCTAAACAAAAGTTAAAAAATATATAAGATATACAATATATATATATATTTTTATACTTTTTTTATCGAATTAGTTCTATTTTCTTAATTTTAGCAAACAAGTTTTATTTTTTTTTGCAAATTTAAATTTATTTTATTTCCTTCTCTTTAACTAAAGTTATACATAGAATAAGACTTACTTGAAGTTTCCTATTCAAAGGTTCAGTAATTAGTACAGATTTCTTACCTGAAAAGACAAAAAGTAAACATTTCAGTTTATCAATTTTGACAAAATTTTTAGTGATAGAAAAAAACTAAATTTATGTAAATTCTATCTGTCTCGTAATTCTGAAGCAGGGTATAGTGCGAAGTGCATAGCATAGAAGACTTATTTTTCTAATGCTTTGTAATAGCTTAACCCTGGTACTGTGCTAGGGTACCCTTTATAAAGGGTGGTTAAATTTCAAGGCTCGATGTTAAATGTGAACCAGACCTAAACGTAAAGCTTTTTTTGGTATTTTATTTGACATTTTTCAATCTCAGACTAACTCAATTTGAACCGTGGAAAGATACATAATCGAGCAACGCGTTAAAGTTATTCAGGCTTATTATGAAAACGGGCGTTCAAATCAAAATGCATATCGCGTACTTCGTGATTTTTTCGGTCAATTTAATCGTCCAAATGTGCGTACAATCGGAAAAGTTGTCCGAAAGTTTGAGCAACTCGGGTCTGTAGGAGATGCGAAAACACCAGTGCATGCTCGTACAGCTCGCACTGCAGAAAATATTGCTGCTGTTCGCGATAGTGTGGTTGAAGAGCCGTTCCCCCAACTCGTCGTCGTGCCCAACAATTGCACCCCTCACGCTCGTCGTTGATGAACATTATGCATAAAGACTTGCATTTACACGCTTACAAGGTGCAATTGACTCAAGAACTAAAGCCTCTTGACCATTTCAAGCGTCGTCAATGGTCAGAATGGTGGCAAGAAATGGCAGCAGTGAATGACCAATTCTCGAAGAAAATCATCTTCAGTGATGAGGCACATTTTCTGTGAGGCACCTCAGTGGATTCGTCAATAAGCAGAATTGCCTCATTTGGGCGAATGATAATCCAAGAGTGATTGCCGAAAAACCAATGCACCCACAAGGAGTGACTGTTTGGTGCGATTTATGGGCCCGAGGCATCATTGGGCCGTATTTTTTCCAAATGAGGCCGGTCAGGCAGTTACTGTGAATAGTGTTCGCTATCGTGAGATGCTAACGAACCTTTTATGGCCCGAATTGGAAGATATGGACGTGGACGATATGTGGTTTCAACAGGACGGTGCCACTTGTCACACAGCTAACGGAACAATGGCTCTTTTGCGCGAAACATTTGATGGCCGAATAATCTCTCGTCGCGGCGATGTCAATTGGCCGCCAAGATCATGTGATTTGACACCGTTGGACTTCTTTCTTTGAGGTTATTTGAAAGAAAAGGTCTACGTCGATAAGCCACCAACAATTCAAGAGCTAAAGGATGAGATAATTCGGCGCATTAACGGCATAGAACCTCAATTATGCCTCAGCGTCATCGAAAATTTGGACCATCGGATGAAGGTGTGCCGCCGAGGCCGCGGCGGCTATTTGGCCGGTATTTCGCCCTATACGTAATTGAGCCATACCAGTATTATCATAATAAAGAGAAATTACGATAATTTCTTAAAAAAAGTGTATTTTATTCAAAATCAACACCGGCCCTTGAAACTTAACCACCGGTTATTTAAAAAGTTTGAAAATTTGATGCAAATGTCTTAATTTTTTTTTGTTTCTTTTTGTTTTCTTTTTTTTTTCAATTTACACAAAATTTGATGGGTTTGGTAGAGGAATGAACTATATTTTCATGCAAAGTTAAATGAGAAACAAATAGATTACGGAAGCTAGTCATTAAGTACCTGTGCTACTATTATTTAAAGCACTGTATGTACCTAAAAAAAAATGTTTCCCCCAAATACCATTTACCATAAAATTTTTAACCAAAATTATTTTTATTTTCCCAAATATATCTACTTTTAAAAAATGGAAAAAAAATTTTTTGGAAAAATTACAACAAAATTTATTGTCTTCTACATGAGCGATTCCATGGAAAAAAAAATTTTAAAAATGTATTTGGGAAAAAAAATGTATTTTGGTCAAAATTTTTGGTAAAACTTTTTTCCCCAAAATATAGTTTTAAAAACAATTTTTTATACTGTTAAAAAATAAAAAAAAAAAATATTTTTGGGAAAAATTACAACAAAATTTGTTGTCTTCTACATGAGCGATTCCAGGGAAAAAACAAACATTTTAAAAATGTATTTGGGAAAAAAAATCTATTTTGGTCAAAATTTTTACCGCAAAATATACTTTTAAAAAGCAATTTTTTATACTGTTAAAAATGAAAAAAAAATTTTTTTTTGGGAAAAATACAACAAAATTTGTTGTCTTCTACTTGAGTGATTCCATGGAAAAAAACAAAAATTTTAAAAATGTATTTGGGAAATAAAATTTATTTTGGTCAAAATTTTTAGTAAATTTTTTTCCCCCAAATATACTTTTAAAAAAAAATTTTTTCGCCCTAAAACAATTTAAAAAAAATCTTGTAAAAAAAAAATTTACCAAAAATTTTGAACCAAACACATTTTTCCCCCAAAATATACTTTTAAAAAATGGAAAAAATTGTTTTTGGAAAAATTACAACAAAATGTCTTTTTTCTTTAATAGCCGCAATACGCATAACTTTTGGAATAATATTCAAATACGTATGGCAAATCGATAGTATTTTTCTCAACTCTGCTTCTCTCAATTTCACCTCACCTTGGCTGATCCCGTTTCATATTCATTATCACTTCATACCCAATCTATTCGGGAGTAATAACTTTCTTCAAATTATGGGCATTCATTTGCACTTCATACGCATTGGAACGCATTTCCTTATAAGCTTTCATTCATACGCACCTCCCCAAAGGCCATAAAGTTAATCCACTAGCGAGTTGGCAACATTTGCCACCTTCACACACACATACATACATGCATTTCTAGGTAATATAAACAGGTTAGCGCTTCAATAGTTGGTAATGCGTAACTGTATTAAAAACACATTACAGCCATAATTCCTACAATGTTGCCGTGCATACATACATACACCTACACCTACGCACGTGTCAATGCGCATATTTTGTTTATGCGCTCGTAAAATGTGGCAACTTGCATATCTTGCGACGATTAGCTTACGCATCAATACTCCGGCAATTCATAGACTCCCGCGAGTTGAAGCAAAGCAAAGCAAAATGAAAAAATAAAAGTAGAAATAGAAATAAAAATAAAACTGGGAATGAAAGTACGTTATGTATTATGTGCATATGTATAGGTGTGCATAGGGTACGTCTTCTGAAAATAGCCATGGAATTCGCATTAAAAGTGGCTTTGGCGAAGACGAACGCATAACAACAAACAAAGGCTAATCAAATGGCGTCTATGCAAACATATGAAACAAACTTGGAAAATTACGATTACGCTTGTGAATGTATTGCGGCAGCAATAATCTTGATAGAGGCTGCTTAACAGCACAAACTTGCAATATGAAATTTTATGACGACAATAAAAGGGTTTATGGCCACTGCTGCTACGGCTGCTGCTGTTGCCACTGCTGCGCTGCTACTGCCACTGCTGGACACTTTGCATTTCGCGGAAGTTTTGATGGATTGGTGTCTTGGATGGATTGGATATTTGCAATAGATCGCACAGCAGGCATGGCATATCTGTATGCATGCATGTGAGCATGTGTGCGTGTGTGCGCATCATCGAAGGTACAAATAAAGCATTTTAGTGTAGAATTAAATGAAATTTCGCAATATGGTCGCACAAAATTGCTGCAGTATATTTTATGAAGCCCTCTCAATGCGTAGGAATGAAAATGGGGAATAAAAAAGGGTGATGTTATTATTGTAATGGCTGTTTGAAAAAGTAGGATATTAAATGCGTTTAGAATATAGAGCTTATTTTTTTGGTTGTGGTAGTAATTTGTACTATGTAGCAAATTGAGAGACTTCAAATTGGATTTGCTCATAGTTGGTGGTGGAAAGTAAGTATAGGGTGGGCCATGTAAAATTTGCTTTTTGAATCGGCTATAAAGAAAAACTAATCAATATTTTTTCAAACTTTTTTTTTTTATTTTGAAGATTGAACATTGTAATTTCTGAATAAAACTTATACTGTTCAAATGACTGCTACGACTGACTTTAGAGCAGACCATTCGATCAACCCAATTTTTAAGCACATTTTTGATTGTTTGGGCTCCAATTTCATTAATGGCAACTTCGATTTCGTGTGTAGATAGCAATATCAATGCAGGGTGTTACGCCTAGCGTTTGTGATTTGTGCTACATTTGCAGGATATCATTTTCTTTGGTGTGTTGGGAGAAAATGTGAAACATTGTCAGGGAAAAAGTTTAAAGAAATCAACAAAATTTTAAGTGGCTTCAAACTTGCACTTTTTATGTTATAAACGGTGGTTAAGTTTTAAGGGCCGGTGTTGATTTTGAATAAAATAAATTTTTTTTTTGGAAATTATTGTCATTTCTCTTTATTATCATAATACCGATATGGCTGAATTACGTAATAAATTAAAATATCGGCCAAATGGCCGCCGCGGCCTCGGCGGCACACCTCCATCCGATGGTCCAAATTTTCGATGACGCTGAGGTATAATTGAGGTTCTATGACGTTAATATGCCGAATTATCTCATCCTTTAGCTCTTGAATTAATGCTGGCCTATCGACGTAACTCTTTTCTTTCAAATAGCCCCAAAGAAAGAAGTCCAACGGTGTCAAATGGCATGACGCGACGTGAGATTATTCGGCCATCAAATTTTTCGCGCAGACGAGCCATTGTTTCGTTAGCTGTGTGACAAGTGGCACCGTCCTGCTGAAACCACATATCGTCCACATCCATATCTTCCAATTTCGGGCCATAAAAAGTTCATTATCATCTCACGATAGCGAACACTATTCACAGTAACTGCCTGACCGGCCTCATTTTGGAAAAAGTACGGCCCAATGATGCCGCCGGCCCATAAACCGCACCAAACAGTCACTGTTGCCATTTCCTGCCACCATTCTAACCATTGACGACGCTTGAAATGGTCAAGAGGCTTTAGTTCTTGAGTTAATTGCACCTTGTAAGCGTGTAAATGCAAGTCTTTATGCATAATTTTGATCAACGACGAGCGTGAGAGGTTCAATTGTTGGGCACGACGACGAGTTGAGGGGGACGGCTCTTCAACCACACTATCGCGAACAGCAGCAATATTTTCTACAGTACGAGCTGTACGAGCATGCACGGGTGTTTTCACATCTCCTAAAGACCCGGTTTGCTCAAATTTTTGCACAATTTTTCCGATTGTATTCGCAATTGGGACGATTAAATTGACCGAAAAAATCACGAAGAGCGCGATATATATTTAGATTTGAACGCCCGTTTTCATAATAAGCCTTAATAACTTTAACGCGTTGCTCGATTGTGTGTCTTTCTATAATTCAAATTGAGTTAGTCTAAAATTGAAAAATTTTAAATGAAATGCAGAAACAAGCTTGACGTTTACGTCTGGTTCACAACCAACATCAGGCCTTGAAATTTAACAACCCTTTACTAAAATATATTACAAAAAAAATTTTTTTTTATTTCTCATTAAAAATTTTGAAATTTTAATGAAAAATTTTTTACAAAGTTTGCCACTTGGATTATTGTGGATTTTATTATAGAAATTAAAAAACAAATAAATATTAAAAACTTGTCAATATACATGCAAGGAGAACACCAAAATAAACAAGACTGAGCTGAAATAGAAACGACAGAGGCTCAGTCTTGTTTATTTTGATAACATCGATTTTATTTACTTAAACTAGTCCCCTTTTGCCTCGATACACTGTTTTGCGCGATCTAAAAGTGTTTTGAAAGAGTGTTTTAGAACATTGACCGGAATGTCTTTCAGAATTTAGGTAAAAGCCTTTTGGCTGGCCTCTACGGACGCAAAACGTTTTCCTTTCATCACCAAATTCAATTTTCCGAATAGGTAGAAGTCACAGGGAGCCAATTCTAATGCGATTTCTAGTTATAAAATCAGTCACAACTCACAAAAGTGGACCAATAAGATGGTGCATTATCATGCAATAAGTGCCAGCTTCCTCCTTCCCGATATTTAGGGCGTATTCGACGAGTGCGATGCAACAAACGCTTCAAAATGCCAAGATAGAAATTTGCATTGACGGTTTGGTCCGTTGGCACGAACTCCTTATGGACAATTCCCTTGGAATCGTAAAACCAAATGAGCATCGGCTTGATTTTTGACTTCTCCAAACGCGATTTTTTGAGTGGTGGCTCGTCTGCGGCCTTCCATTCGACACTTTGACGCTTAGTTTCACTTTTATGTTGGAAACTCCACGTTTTATCACTAGCTACAATGTTGTAAAGGAAGTTCTCGTATTTTCTCACCTCTTTAATGAGGTCTCTCGAATGTTGAATCCTGAGCAATTTTTTGTCCTCAGTTAACTTGTGCGGAATGAAACGTGCACAGACCTTTCGTAAGCCCAAATTATCAGATAAATTGCGATACTTCGATGTTTTGGAGATATTCAACTCCGATTTCATGAATTTCAAGAATGATTTCGGTTCATTTTTGATGAATTTACGAAAAATTTCGATGGAGTTTTCGGTGATTACTGATTTTGGGCGGCCCCAATGTTCATTGTCTTTTATGTCCTCACAACCATCTCTGAAACGTGTAAACCACTCATGAGTTCTGGCGCGAGATAGATAATTATCGCCATAAACTTTTTTCATCAATTCAAATGTTTCCGTGTATTTTAAAATTTTCAAACAAAAATTGGATATTAGCTCTTTATTCGAAACTCATTTTTGTACTGATGACTCAAACATACTGACACTTTAGACGCAATAACTTCGCTTCCACTGAACTGAATGGCACCAAGCTTTCACTGGAAGGCAGCTAGGGATGTAACTTCCAACGCACGAATTCATTAAAAAGATGGCACATTTTTATGACGCCAGTCTTATTTTGGACTTCAACTCGTATGGTAAGTGAAATCAAGATTTTGACATCTTTCTCTCTTCCGTTGAATTTAGTGCCTACAGGAAATTCAACTGGAATGGAATGTCCCATACACAAAACTAAGGGGGGAGCATGCTTTACAGGCTTCAAAAAATCGATTTTTTTTTTTTGCTTAAATGTCTTCCCAAACTATCCGAGAATGTGTCCTCAAAATTTGAGGAGCAAATTCAAAATATTTTGGGAGTTATAGAAGAAATTGTGAGCAAGCGTCGAGCAGGTATACGAGCGGCCGGATCGCTCGAAGTGCGATTTCTCGGTTTTTTATTTTTGCGATTTTTCCTAATTGGCGGGAAAGATAGGGAAAAAGTTAAACGTCCTATCGAAACGAGATAACATTGATTGTATTCCGAATTAAATTCTCTTCTAGTTGAACCTAAAAGTCCTTAAGAAAGAAGAAAGATATGATTAACTCACTTTTTAAACAATCTAAAGTGAATTTGTTTTTCCAAAAAAATAAATATTTTTTTTTAGTAGCGAAAAACTGTTGAATTTCTCACTTTTTGTTTCATTTTCTTGGTTTAAATAGAAGCTATACTATATCAAAATAAAAACTTTTTGTTTTTTTTGGTTTCAGATGAAAATTGCGACCTGCATATTTCCCACCGCACGACACATGCACAGTCGAGGCGCCTCGAAGAAATGCTTGTACCAGGCATAATATGGCATATATTTTACTAAAAAAATTTGAGAAGACTGCTGAAATATACAACAATAAAACCAGAAAGACTCGTTTCAATCGAATATTTCTTTGCTTCCCAAAAGAATCCACGAAAAAATCGATTTTTTGAAGCCTCTAAAGCAGGCTCGCCCCTTAAAAAAAGACACATCTAATTTAATTTTACTTAATTTTTAATTAACAATTTAAAATTTAAAAAAATGCATTTACTCTAACGTAATTTTTTCACTCCTTTACAAAAATTAAAAATATGATGACTAGTAACTTGAAGCAAAATTTTGCGTTATCCTTTATGAGGGCAGTGCAAGTAATTTTAATAAATTTAAACACTTAGAAATATAAAGCGGTGTATTAATATATGTACATGCGTCATAGTAGGGAAAAGTTGCCCGTGTGGTTTTTTCCTTTCTCCTTTTTTGTTTGTTTTCAGTTTTTTCTTTTTTTGTTTGTTTAACATGAATTTCGCTTCGATTTTTGACATGTAATTCGTCGTAATTCTACCAGTTTTTCACTGTTTTCCCTCTTTAAAACCTAAGGCAAAGTAAAATCGCGTAAAACCGCGGAAAAGCATTAAAAAGTTTTTATCGTGTTAAAATTTGTAACTCACTGCTCACAACAGTACCTCACACCGTAGCCCTCGCCATGTCACAGCTAAATGCCACTTTACCCACTCTGACCCCGAACGCGCTATTCCTATTGTCAGCACTGAAATGGAACTTTATAACTTTAATGTAGTACTTTTTACGAATTTTGGATTTTCACGAGGCACACGTGTGTGTATGTAGGTGTGATTCAAGCCACTTCCTTGCTATTCGATAAGTTTGAGCAAATGTACATATATTTGTCGGTTTGTGCTGATCTGCTTGTGTGCGCTTACAGCATCGCTTAAAAGCTGAAAATTTTTAATAATTTTCGCTTCACTCAACGAAAACTTTTCAGCGGCTTAAAAACGCTTAAACACAAATTTGGAGCTCATATATGTATGTATTTATATACTCGCATGTACATACATAAGTACGCGTTACAGCATTTCTCTTGGTTGGAGAATAACAAAGGAGTAAGCGAATCGCTGCCACTAACGACGCCGTTCTGGTGTCAGTGGCGGCGGCGGCGGCGACTGTGTCGATCGTGGCTGATAAGCTGCGGGCTGCTTTTTTACATTCGCTTACTTTGCTACACTGGCATTCTACCGATGCTGCGTCTTGCTGCAGGGCTTTTGTCTGCTCATCCCTTGACGATTAATTACACGTTGCTGGCTTTGCGCCAAGTACTATGGGGAACAACTGCTACAACAACAATAGAAACAAGTGGAGGGAATGATGTTGTGTGCCAGCGCTGGCATTGTTTTGGTTCGCAGCCGTCGTTTGGCGATTTCCTTAACGGAGTGATGTACTGTGAGCGTTAAAAGTATGTGGATGTCACATATTGAGAAAATTTTCAATATATCTTTAATTTTTAATCTTTTTTTACTTTATTATGAACGTATAGTATTTACAGTACAACAAAAATAATATAAAAGACTCTTTCAAAATTTGAAAAACAAGAGAAAAAAATTCGGAAATTTTCAAAGAAAATAAAATAATTTTTTTTTTGAGTTTTTTTAGAAAATCACAGTTCATACTGCAACAAAAACCATATAACACAAACTTTTAAACTTTCAAAAACATTAAAATAAAATTCACAAATTTTAAACCAAATACAATTTTTTTTTTTTAAATTAAAATCACAGTTCATACTACAACAAAGACCACGTAATTCGGCACATTTTCAATAAAATGTAAATTTTTTTTTTTTTTAGAAAATCACTGGTCATACTACAACAAAAACAACATAACACAAATTTTCAAACTTTGAACAAAATTTAAAAAAATTCGGCACATTTTCAACAAAATATAAATTTTTTTTTATTTACTTATTTTTATTATTTTCTACAACAAAAACCATATTACAGGAACTTTCAAACTTTGAAAAAAAAAATAAAAAAATCGCAAATTTCCAACATAATGTTAATTTTTTTTTTTGTTGTTTTTTAGCAAACCACAGTTCATACTACAACAAAAACCATATAACACAAAATTTCAAACTTAGAACAAAATTAAAAAAACTTCGTAAATTTTCAACAAAATGCAAATTTTTTGTCTAAAAAATGAAAATCACAGTTCATACTACAACAAACACCATATAACAGAAACTTTCAAACTTTGAAAAACAATAGAAAAGATTCGGAAATTTTCAAAAAAAAAAAAAATAAATGTTGAAATCACAGTTCATACTGCAACAAAACCCACATAACAAAAATTTTCAAACTTTGAAAAAAATTTAAAAAAATTCGACACCTTTTCAACAAAACCCAAATTTTTTTTCTCAAACATATAACAGAAACTTTCAAATTTTGAAAAAAAAATCGGTATTTTTCAACAAAATGTTAAGTTTTTTTGTTGTGTTTTAGCAAATCACAGTTCATACTACAACAAAAACCATATAACAGAAACTTTCAAACTTTGAAAAAAATTAAAAAAATTCGGCACATTTTCAACAAAATGTAAATTTTTTTTAAATATTTATTTTGTACTATTTAAAAAGACACAAATTTCATACTACAACAAAAACCATATTACAGAAAATTTCAAACTTAGAACAAAATTTAAAAAAAATTCGCAAATTTTCAACAAAATGCAAATTTTTTGTCAAAAAAATGAAAACCACAGTTCATACTACAACAAAAACCATACAACAGAAACTTTAAAACTTTGAAAAACAATAGAAAAAAATTCGGAAATTAAAAAAAAAAATTTTTTTTTTGGTTTTTTTTTTTTAAATCACAGTTCATACTACAACAAAAACCACAAAACAAAACTTTTCAAACTTTGAAAAAAATTTTAAAAAATTCGGCACATTTTCAACAAAACCCAAATTTTTTTTTCTCAAACATATAACAGAAACTTTCAAATTTTGAAAAAAAAATCGGAATTTTTCAACAAAATGTTAAGTTTTTTTGTTGTGTTTTAGCAAATCACAGTTCATACTACAACAAAAACCATATAACAGAAACCTTCAAACTTTGAAAAAAATTAAAAAAATTCGGCACATTTTCAACAAAATGTAAATTTTTTTTAAATATTTATTTTGTACTATTTAAAACGACACAAATTTCATACTACAACAAAAACCATATTACAGAAAATTTCAAACTTAGAACAAAATTTAAAAAAAATTCGCAAATTTTCAACAAAATGCAAATTTTTTGTCAAAAAAATGAAAACCACAGTTCATACTACAACAAAAACCATACAACAGAAACTTTAAAACTTTGAAAAACAATAGAAAAAAATTCGGATATTAAAAAAAAAAATTTTTTTTTTGGTTTTTTTTTTTAAATCACAGTTCATACTACAACAAAAACCACAAAACAAAACTTTTCAAACTTTCAAAAAAATTTAAAAAAATTCGGCACATTTTCAACAAAAGGTAAATTTCGTTTTATTTATTTATTTTGTATTATTTAAAAACAAAAACACATTTCATACTACAACAAAAACCCTACCACGCAAAGCTTCAAACCTAACACAAAATTAAAAAAAAAATCGCGAAGACAGCGCTTGATATTTTTTTGTAGGCAAGAAATTTGTCAAAAAGCAACGCGACTTTTGAGCCACTTAAAACTTGGACTTTCTTATACTAAAATTGAATGGGCTATAAAACTGCATACTCAGATTTTTTTTATTCCGACTAAGGGAGGATAAACAGCTGCCCTTGCGAGAAGCCTACTTGGACAAATAGGCAAAATTCGCTCGTTGTGTACCATCAAGGAGGAAAGGAGAAGGGAAGGTACGCGGCAAGTGGAAAAAGGAAGAAGGGGCTTTGGAATTAGAGGATGATGATCAACTGTGGCTCTTTACGTTGGTATTAGCCGCTGCAAGCTACTGATGAATTTCGCCAAGTGGGTGATATTTAAGCGCGCAATATATCAGGTTTAGCAAAAAAGTGAGAGCACAGTTGTTTAAATCTTAGCCCCACGAAAGCAGGGGAGCTAAGAGGAAGGTGCTGAGGTGATTTTTCCTCCTTCTTCAGATAGCTTCTGCAGAAAGGCCTTGAAGCAATCCCCAGCCTCACCGCAAGGACACCTAACGGGCAATCTTCGGTAAGGTTGCCTACCAAATTCGAGAGCTGCGGTATTGTTAGTCTTTGAAGTTCCCTCAGCTGCCGCCGATCTACCCGTGGCCAGAAGGAGCTCGTAACTTTGCACGTTCGCGCACTAGCCCAGCGCTCCCTAAGTTGACACGAGGCTCATCTTTGCAGGAACAGACCACAAGTGTTCAAGGGAACCCCAATCCTCCCATTTAGCGAGGAAGCCATCTCCAGTGTCCCCTATCAGCCCAGCAGTTTCCCTCTATGCCGTTGCGACCGGAGCCTAAATCAGCCTAATTTTGAAGTATTCGGCAGCAATCGAAAGAGATGTAAGACATTCCACGACTAACTTTCAACGCATAAACAACGAGCACAAAGTCTCAATTGCCGCTTGGCTGTCGGAATAGGCTGTCCTTTACAGTCACTACAGAATTGAACAACTAATCCGCTTGTCTTATTTTATTTATAATTGGCGCGTACACCCTTTTTTAGGTGTTTGGCCGAGCTCCTCCTCCTATTTGTGGTGTGCGTATTGATGTTGCTCCACAAATGGAGGGACCTACAGTTTCAAGCCGACTTCGAACGGCAGATATTTTTTATGAGGAGCTTTTTCATGGCAGAAATACACTCGGATGTTTGCCATTGCCTGCCGAGGAGCGACCGCTATTAGAAGAAACTTTTTCTTAATTTTGGTGTTTCACCGAGATTTGAACCGACGTTCTCTCTGTGAATTCCGAATGGTAGTCACGCACCAACCCATTCGGCTACGGCGGCCGCTTGTCTAGGTAAACACTTTTTCAGTTCTCTTACAGAACTATCTGACGCGGGGATTAGACCAATCCTGCGCTTCATACGAGCCTCAAAATGGTTTCATGAAAATAAATAAACAAGGTTCGCATGTCGCGCAGTGATACCAAAACCGACTTGTAAGGTCGAAGTGAGTTGGTCATACGGACCGTCTACCACCATAATACCTAACCTAACCTAACTAATCCACTGCTTCCTTAATTGCTGCTACCTCCGCTTGGAAAACACTACAGTGGTTTGGATGCCTAGTAAATTAAAGCTTGATGGGGAGCTCCTTGCAGAATACTCCCTCACCAACTCTTACGTCCCACTGCGAGCTATTCGCAGACATGTTTGCCATGCCCTGCTTATAAATGTTGCACAACGTCTACACCTTCCTTAAGGGAATTCTGACTAAATTTTTTTGAAAATTTGCCAAATTTTTATAAATTTTCTACAAAGTTTGAAATTTTGCGCGATATGGTTTTTATGGTAGCATGAATTTTTTTTTTTTTTTTTGTAATAAAAATATAAAAAAATAAATAAAATATTATCAAAACTTGTCAATATGTGATGTACACTTTCTTTTGTCACTCACTGTATGTGCAGTGCAAGTGCATTCTGGTATGCGGTGATAGCTGCCGTTAAAGCTCCGTCTACTTGCATTTGCACTGCGAGTACTGTTTTTCCACCGTCATCATTGCTACAATGCAATAACATCATGACATCGCTACTCTTTCGGCCATCCTTTGCTCCCTTTTTTGCGCTCCGCTGATCATTCGCTATCTCGTTTTCCCACTTTAGCTGGTCGAAATTTTTTAGGTGTCACAGCAACAGAGTTCAATAACCCAGTTAAAAGTGTCAAGCCTAATGGTGGCAGTAGAGCTGCTCCCAGTCATCAACTGGCCCCGCACTCACTCACCCGCCATTCAACGAAAGAATTCGGCAGCGCGCTGCTGCTGGACCTCACCAGTTGGTGAATTGGCGGAGCCAGTTGTGTGCAAGCTGAACAAATGTAAATAATTGTAGAACAAGGCAATAAAATCGAATGTGAAAATGTAGTAATAATGTAAGCCAGCACATGTGTTCTTATGCAGAAGTTACACTCTTTTGCGAACAACTACGGCGTGGAGTTTTTATTTTATTTTTTTTTGGGATCAATGAAGATGCTTTTTTATGAGAAGCTTTTTGGTGATGGCAAACACTTGAAAGTCTCTCATTGCCTGCTAAAAGGTGCAGGCTGCTAATAAAAATGTTATTTAATTTTTAATTTTCTCAATAAGAATCGAACCTAAAACTCACTCCACCTCCATTTCAGGCTAAACCCAACTCAGCTACAATTCTTTATCGTTAATTTGGCATAACATATGGCCGTTTTATTTGGTGGAATTATTTGACTTTTTCTCGCCTACGAACCGCAACATAGCGTTTGACGTTTTGTTAGCATTTTTTTACCTCTTTCTGGCTTCTTCCAATGGCTTAAGTGACAACCACAGAAGAATAATGAAACTTTTTTGTGTTTTCAAACGGCAGGCAAATGTCTTCTCAACCCGGAACAGCACCTTAAACAGTATTTGGCTGGAAATGCATAGAAAAGTAAGCAAAACGGAAATTGTAAAGGAAGAGAAGAGGAAAAAATAAAATAAAATTGACATGAAAAGGCGCCAAAGCGCTGTTGTTGCTTTCTTTAGCGACACTTTCCGGCTATCACGTCCATCGACACACACAGCGTGCGCCGCGATGGCCATCAATTCCAGCTGGTGGAATTTACACGCCAGTGATATCTTGATAAAGAGACTATTAAACAAAACAAAACGCTCAATATGTCTATGAAAGGTAACCTTTCTTTTTTGCTCTTGGTTTTTTGATGAAGTTCAGATTAGTTATCAGTTGACAGTAAAAGCGATTTCTGCGTCGGAAATGTGCGCCGAAACAGAATTTGGTTGGCATTTTCATCACAAAACGAAATGGGCGGAGACAAGCGAGACTTACACAAAGCGCAAAATTAATCATGCATTGTTTTTCTTTTTTTGTTTTTTTTTCTTTGTTTTTTACTAAATAAAAAACGCAGTTTGAATGATGAAAATCTCTATTTTGACCTTTACGCGATCCACTGCGTGTCTATTTGTGTACTGCAGCTGTCTAATTCACAAGTGTCAAATATGAGTCGCAAATGACGTCATTTGCAAAAATTATAAATTGTCCAACTGTTAAAAGTTTTAGTTTAATCTGCGGTGATATTTTTGAATAAAAAATCTCAGCATTTTTAGAGGTATTTTCAAATAGGTCCAGCTCACACAAATCTTCATATTTCTGCAAAATATTTTAGGGGAAGCCATAAACTATAGGCTATGGAAATAAGTTTCCGCCCTCGTAAAAGAGGTGTCGCTGCTGATACTATTTTTTGTGTTCGCTCTCATAATATACTGGTAATTTGAAGGCGTATATGTGAGGTCTCGATTGCAGTAGGTGGCACTGGCTGAAGCCTACAGATCCTTTTTTATTTGACATCAAAAATGACTACACTCGTCCCGAAAAAAACAGCATTGCGGGAAGTCATCTTCAGCTGCATTATTACCTTTTAAAGTTACCTAAAAAGTGCAACTGAAACGTGTCATATATTGATTAATATTTACAGTAATCAGACTTCATCAAATACAGCTTGTGAAGAGTGGTTTCAACGCTTTCAAAGTGTCAATTTCGACCTTAGTGAGGGGGCACCGAAAAATTCGAAGATACTCATATCATCGACTACAAGCAGGAATAGCCTCATCATCTTGAGTTAAAACCACAAAGTTACCTTAATCTGGGCCCTGA
Organism: Anastrepha fraterculus; assembly: GCA_037575425.1. Taxonomy (NCBI): domain Eukaryota; kingdom Metazoa; phylum Arthropoda; class Insecta; order Diptera; family Tephritidae; genus Anastrepha; species Anastrepha fraterculus. The sequence goes on from JAYXIM010030912.1 coordinate 257,304, forward strand.
AAAAGCAAATGAACTGGCAAGAGGGGGATCTGCCATGAACAACGACTGCCATTAGGTGCAGTCAAGAATGCAATTTCCCTAAAATACCTTCGAATCGCAGATTTTAGATGGAGAGACCAGACGAAATGCCAAATCAGCAGCACGTTATGGCCCCACCTCAAGCAATCGACGGCACAAATAAGCATGAAACGGCGGGACGCCTGGGACTAACGGCAGTCATAACTGGATTTTGGTCTGTCGGAGAACAAGCAGCCAAAATGGGTATCCCTCACAAGAAATACTGTCACTGTTGCAAACAACCGGAGAAAAAGGAGACAATCTTCCATTTCCTCTGCGAGTGCCCTGCCTTATGGAAGAATTAGAATGTTAATCCTGGGCCAACCGCTGTTCGAGAGTCTCGAACAACTGTCTGGCTTAGACCTCAACAACCTGATGCTGTAAATAACTGATAAAGGAATTGGTAACGAGGATGTGGCAACAAAATGGTGCGAAAGCGCTAGTTGGATTCTGGAAGAATCACCACTTTAACCAACCAGCCAACCACCTGGAACAATTATTGGATGAAGACGCATGTCGAACACTTGATGATATGTCTAAAGAGTTCGCTGTCGACAGATCAAACGTTGGTAAATGTTTGCAAGCGATGGGAATGGTCCAGAAAGCAGGTAACTGGGTGAGACATCAATTGAAGGAGAGGAATGTCGAGAGACGTTTGGTGGCGTGTGAGATGCTTCTTTAACGGCAGAAAAGAAAATCGCATCGTCATGGGCGATGAAAAATTGATCTATTACGATAACCCTAAACGTCAAAAACGTTGGAGCCTGCCAGGTAAATCGCTTTCAGGTCCATCGACAGCGAAAAAAATATTCATGCTTCAAAGGTTATGTTCTGCATCTGGTGCGATCAGAAGGTCATCTATCATGAACTCCTTAAACCATCTGAAACCATCACTCGAGATCGTTATCGACTGCAACTAATGCGTTTGAAACGAACTCTTAAAGAAAAGCGGCCGGAATGGGATGGTAGATATGACAAACTGATTTTGCTGCATGACAATGTCAGGTCACACGTTGCTTAATCGGTACAGAAATATTTCGAGGGACTGAATTGGGATATCAAGCACCATCCGCCGTATTCCCCAGACATTGCACTTTCGGATTACCATCTGTTCCGATCAATGCAGTCAGCCCTTATTGGAGAGCGGTTCACTTCTTACGAGAGCATCGCAAACTGGCCCGATGAATTGAGAATCAAAATGGAAAGAATCAAAAGAACTTGAATTTTTCGTTAGAGGAATCCGTATGCTGCCTGAAAGATGGAGTAAAGTTGTAGCGTCCGATGGCACATACTTCACATAATATCTTGTTTTTAAACAATTAATATTTTAGTAATTCGTTCTCTATTTTGTTGATAGCATCACTGTATAGATGTACGGCTGTGGAGTTGGCGTTTAGCTTCCCCGTTACAATTTTATAGCCCAGACCCCAAGGGTTGCTATTTACATCCCTTGGAAGTTCCTCCCATTTTGCCTTCTTACTGGCGATGATTGCTTGCTTCAGCGCTTTTCGGAATTCTCTGAAATCAGAAGCTTCTCCGTCGCTGCTTTTCTGTTTCGTCTGGCTCTGGTGCAGCTTCTTCTCTTACGGAAGCAGGTTCTTCTGAGCGCTGCGATTCCAGATGTCCACCAGTACGCAGGTCGTCTTCTTAAGCGTAACCCCGCGCAAGGCGCCGATGCGTCGCAACTATAGGCAATGCACTGCATCATGGCGCTGTCAAGGGAACCAGCGTCACCACTTATGTGCGGCATGGAATTTGCAGAAAAGTGAGCTGGAAACGCTTCAGTATTCACTTTGGCCATATTCCATTTGCGAGTGCCCTTTGTTTTAGGTGTTCGGGTGGGGTCAGTTCTCGCACTGATCCGGAATGTGATATACTGATGGTCACTTCCAGTATATTCTTCCAGTAATTCCCATCCGTTGATTGCCCCAGCCATTTTGACCTCAGAGTGTTATATTGCTGAGGTAATTTAGAACAGGAAAATAAAAAATAAAAAAAATATTTTATCAAAGGTCACTTCAACTTTTTACAATACTTCAATAATTTGCATGCTCAGTTTTTTTAATGCGTAATTTTCTTCGTTATTTTTTTATAAAAACATACTTAATTGCATAACGAAAATCTTATAAATCAGAGTACCAAAATTTATACAAAGTTTGCTAAAATTTAACAAATTTAAAAAAAACTGTCAACTTTTTAATCAGCATACTGTGGGCAAAAAGTAAGGTGAATTTGGATGTAAAATTAAAAATCTTTATTTATTCTTGTAAATCAATTTCATCCCCTTCAAAATAATCCCCTCTCGATGAAATACACTTATGCCAACGATTTTTCCAATCCCCGAAACATGCCAAATAGTCCATTTCCGGTATAGCCATCAGCACTTTCTTCGATTCAGCTTTTATCTCCTCAATCGATTCGAAACGCGTTCCCCGGAGTGGTCTCTTGAGTTTTGGGAATAGCCAGAAGTCACACGGAGCCAAATCAGGCGAATACGATGGTTGCGGAACGATATACGTGGAATTTTTGGCGAAATGGTCACGAAGAACGAGTGCAGTGTGAGACGGTGCATTATTGTGATGCAAAAACCAAGAGTTGTTGGCCCATAATTCTGGTCTTTTTAGACGAATTGCTTTACGTAAACGACGCACAACGTTCAAATAATATTCCTTATTAACAGTTTGGCCAGGTGGAAGGAATTCATAGTGCACCACACCACGAAAATCGAAAAAAACTGTCATCATGACCTTTATTTTTGAACGACTTTGACGTGCTCTTTTCGGTCTGGCCTCGCCTTTAGCTCGATATTCGCTTGATTGGTCGGTTGTTTCAGGGTCGTAAGCATAAATCCAAGTCTCATCATGTTTCACACACATCAACGCGACGACTTTTTTTCCAAGAAATTGAGAGTTTTCGGTATCAAACGAGATTTGACTTTTCGTAGGCCCAAATGGTCTTTCAAAATGGTTTTCGCAGATCCTTCTGATATTCCGATCATATCAGTAAGGTCTTTAGCAGTCAACCGACGATTTTTGAGCACTAACTCCTTTACTTTATTGACGTGTTGGTCATCTGTTGACGTCGATGGTCGTCCGGAGCGCTCCAAGTCATCAACACGTTCTCGACCCTCTTTGAAGCCTTTGTACCACTTATAAACATTTTTCTGCGACATGGTCGAATCACCAAATGCCTTCTGCAACATGCTAAATGTTTCCGCAGCCGAAATTTCATTCCGCAAACAAAATTTGATGGCACTTCTCTGCTCAATCAAATCAGACATTGTAAAAATCGAAAAATGCACTCTTGGTCGTTTGGTAAACACAAGCGTAAATATATTACTGATAATGACATTCACAAGAAAATTGGTCCAGATGTTATTAACAGTGCTGCCAACTCATGAAAAAATAACTAGAGCGAAATTTTAATCTGACAAATACATTCACCTTACTTTTTGCCCACAGTATAAAGCTTCCGGTATGCAGTTGTATAGCTCATTCTACTTTAGTAGAAGCTCTAACTTTGGAGTCGCTCAAAAATCGCGTTGGATTTTGCCAATTTTTTGCCTGACGATGTTAAAAAATGCTTAATAAATTGCATAAAAAAGAAAAAACGCAATGGTTTGCGAAATTTTATTATTTATTTAGGCGATTGCATTGCCAACAAAACTAGAATAAAGAAGGTATAGAAAAATAGATAAATCCAATCGAAAAATCTTCTTCAACCAGCTGCTATTATCTCATTAACTCATTAACTCAAAGCCGACTAATTTCGACAAGCGACATTGATTTCACGTAACAAATAAATATACAAACAGTTAAACAAACGCTTTGTTGTATAAATTTTTCTTTTTCTTTGTTTTTTAGAATGGCATAGAAGTTAGCCGCCGCATTAATTAGTTGGTAATTAGAAATTCAAATAGTTTGATGAATTCTTATGCACTAAGAATTACGGAATGTCCCTTTTCTTGTCCCTGCCAAATTCAGTCGTTAAATTCAAATTTTCATTTGTGGCAGCAACTGCGTCTAGGCGAGTCCTGTCACGTCATCAGCAAGTGTACAAAGCATTAGCCATCATTATTTTCTTCTTGCATAATTAATGAAAAACTGTAAAATGAAATAAGACAGACACCGGCTTTGCTTAGCCTCTTCTCACAAGAAGATAAATTACTCAACGGCTTAGATCTTAGAAGTAAGTGAAAGTAGAGCAGAGCAAATTGGATTACAACGTTAGAAATTTGCGGCATAATTTTCTATAGATTCATTATGGGCGACTTCAAAAAGCTAGACAATGCAAAAACGACAAAATTAATTATTGGCATATTACAACAACAACAATGAAATAATATAATAAGATAATAAAATGTTTTTGTATCCCTCATTCCTTCATTCAGTTGATTGTGGGTGAAGCTATAATATAAAGGTGAACGTGGATGAGACGGGGTCAGAAAAAAAGTTGAAAAGCTGCTATATTTCGTTGTTATGTTCTTTTGAGCTCCAAATCCCTTTCACATAGTTGGGGTTTGTTGTCCGGAGTTGTAATATTCACTCAACAATCTCATGTACTCTATAATTCGAAAATTCATTAAATCTTTATCACTAAATTGGTTTGGTTAATTCATATACAAAAAAGTTATAGGACTCCAAACTTTTACATTTTCTAGAAGGATCCGAAAAACTTATTTTTATATAGTACTGAAATCCTCTCAAAATACAGTCAATCACACCTTTTTTGATACAGATTTTTTTGTTGTAGACAAATATAAGAAAATATGATATCTATAACAAATCAGACCTTAAAAAGGCGATACTTGAAGTGTTGAAGCAAATTCACTCACAATACACAAATAAATTAGTTGCTTCCATGCCACGTAGAACTCAAGCAGTATCATAATCAGAAATACCCAACAAAGTACTGCAATAAATAAATTAAAATTTAAAAAATTAGAAATAAACACTCGTTATTTTTTAACTACATCATTTAAGCTGCAGTGTGAATTCTCTGTATGTGGGAGCTTTTTATAATTTGTGTTGAGAAATAAAATAAAACAAAATAAATAAAATATTTGCATACTCCGTTTTTCCATTTTCACAAGCCCAGTGCACAGTGGTCTGACCAGAAGGCGTTGGCGGACAAAATTCAAAAACTCATTTAATTAAGCTGAAAATATATATTAAGGGGTTTTAAGGATCAGTGATGACGAATCTGACCTTAGTTTAAGCAAATTTTAAATTCATTGAATACTATATTATAAAAAAATGTTCTTCCGTAATTAGCTGGTAAGTTCATTTTTACATTTTTCACGACCCCAGAGAGTACCACGTGGAGGTTTACGGTAAGGTTATTCTCTCCTCATATTTTTTTGTTTTTAGATTTTTTTTATTTTTTTCTAACTTTTTTTTAATTTTTAAATTTTTTTTATTTTTAATTTTTAATATTTTTTTTTATTTTTAATTTTTAAATTTTTTTTTGTTTTAGTTTTTAAATTTTTTTGGATATTTAGTTGTTTATTTGTTTTTCATTTTTAATTTTTTTTTATGATTCAGAATCCTCGGTTTCTGATGAGCTGTTTTCTGAGGTTGGATCATTTTTCAAATTTAAAAGCGCAAGAACCTTTTTTGAAAATGGTCTTAGCTTGTTTTTCGGAACCTTAGTTTTTGATATTATAACTACATATGATGAACAAAGCAAAGCATTTAATAAATCTGTCATTGTGTTTGTTCTCGATATTTTTCGTGTATTGTTTTGTCTACAATTTTTAAAATCCTTATTGCGTGCTTCCTGAGCCTCTTCGGAGAGTTGGCCAATAGGCAGCAAAGCATGTTTAATAATTAAACTCCCATTAATTAGTTGTCTTTTAATGCTGATGGGGTCTGTGATGTCTTTTTCTGTCTTTTACACAAAATTGCATAAGCCATATGTAACGTTTTGCCTGTGGGTAAATGTACAAAAGCTACATTATTTTTAATTTGCGCAACTTTGCGCAACAGGTTTCAGTTTAAGATCATAGCTGAAATATGTGGCTACATCACTCATCTTGATTTCAAGTGGACCGGTGTGGACCACTCGAAAAAATGATCTTTAAAAAAAAAATTTCGAAAAATTTTGAAATTTAAAAAAAAAAAATTGGATTTCGTACCACAACTTAAGAGAATTATAACTGTTTCCGTTAATATATTCAATTATCTTTTTTCTTTTCAATATTTGGTTAATAATCAAATGGTAATATTTATTTGCAGACATGAAAATGAAACTCTTGTATGAAGTACGATTTGCATACAATTTCATGTTTAAAGTCAAAAAACTACAATAACAATTTTTTTAAATTTGGTAATATTTTCAGGAAATCTGCCTTGAATATTTAAGAAAACATCTGCATTATCAAATTTTTATTTCAAAAATGTTGAAAAATTGAATTTTGTCCGACCGCCGGACCACTGTGCAGTGTTCAGTATAGTGTTGGGTAACTTATTACCGTAGCGTTTTTATATTTGCTTTTATTTTACGATTCGTTTGCTGTTTGGCACTCGGTAGAACTCTTTCTGCTCTATAAAACTATGTTAATTATATTTTTGAGTTATTTATGAATTTTTTATTAGTTTCGAAGCTTCGAAATGGAATACCCAGGAAGCAAAAATCAACTTTTCGACACTTGCTCATCTTTGCATTTCATCGAGATCAAAAAGTTGCCGAAGCAGTTGCCGAGAAATTCGCACTGCATGGAGAAGGTTATGTTGTGCATCTGGTGGGATCAGAAGGGTATCATCTATTATGAACTCCTTAAACCATCTTAAACCATCACTGGCGATCGTTTCCAACTGCAGCTAATGCGTTTGAATCGAGCTCTCGAAGAAAAGCGGCCGGAATGGGACGGTAGACATGACAAACTGATTTTGCTGGATGTTAAGAGGGAACGCCACTGCGAGGGGTCAAAAAAAAAATGGATTTTTGGGAACTTTTTTTGTAAGTAGGAATGATTATTCAAGGATCGGAGAGAAAGCAATTTATTATATATGTATTAAACTATGTTGATGTAAATTTTTATTAAAAAGGATTGAAAATTGACAAATTTATGTAAATAAACGTAACGAGTTAAAAAAAACTGACGTTATCTGGTGGCAGCGATACAGCAATGAATAATCATCTGAAATCAAAAAAACAAAAATTGTATTAATCTAAACAATAGTGGCTATCGTTGTACGTAGCCATTTTTTTTTTATTATTTTTTTTTATTATTTTTTTTTTTTGACAAAATGGTGGTGATTTTAATTTCGATGTGCGTTTTTCACCATTTTTTTGATTTTAAACAGGCCCAAAAATAGTTATTTTCAAAATTTTGAAAATCGGCTACGTACAACGATAGCCAATGCGAAAAAAAAATTTTAAAAAAAAAAGCTTAAAATCGGTTCATTAGACTTCGAGAAATCGTTGCCACCGTATCAAAAAAAGCCGTTTCGAGAAAAACGCGTTTGAAATAAAGCATCGTATAGTAAGCGCTACGGGGCCGAACCGACGGGCGCTCACTTAAGTGCACATAGAATCGGGAATAAAGCGAATTTCGCTTTAAAACTTTTACCACATTTTCTTGAGTAGTTATGCTAACAATTTATGCAAAACAAAAATTTTTTTGAATTTTCACAGTGGCGTTCCCCATTAATGCCAGGCCACGGTCCAGAAATATTTAGAGGGACTGAATTGGGAAATCTTGCCCCTACTTTCGTTTCTCTCCAGCCCTAACTTTCCGTACTACAGTCTGATTTCCATCCGAAAAACATATTTTTGTTTTCAAAAGTCCGCCATTTTGTTATTTATCAAAAAAAATATCCCATTGTAGCACCTGCTAGAATGACAAGCCTACAGAATAATAATCAGTTTAACTTTTTCGTTTCAGATGTCCTGAAGAGCCAAAATCCTGTTGACAAGCCACCTATCTTTTTTTAAAACGCTTACTGTGGTGCCACACTACTACCAAAAAATTTGTCAAAAAAAAACAAATGTTTTTGTATACTATTTGATGTCAATAATAACATACTATAACATCAAAACGATCGCATTTTATTTTCTTAAAAAAAAATTTAAAAAAAAATATCTTTAAAAAATAGTATTGGACCAGACTACCAATGCATCCAGCATTGACGGATTTGTCAAAATTTACCAGTATTAATAGGGGCAGAAAGAGATGAAGAAGATATGCAGAGAAGAAAATAAAAAATTAGATGCACTCGTCTAGAGTCAGAAGGAGAGCTTTTTGAATCAGCTATCTTTTGGGCACTCGTCATTGGTGTAAGCTTGGTGGCGTGTGGTGCATCTTTATATCAATGTGTCTCCTCATTAGTTGCCGTTACGCTCACTGCGGTCACCGAGGCCGAAGTGCTGGGTTGTTCTTCGGTATGCTGCAATGCGTGAGGCATTCATGCCACTATATCAGCAATCTTCTGCGCGCTTTTGGCTTTAGTTCTAAGTTGAACTTTGCTAAACCCATAGTTCAACCAGTATTGGTGACTTTTAATCGCTATAGCGAAGATTAGGTCGATTGCTACAGTTAACTCCATCCACCGAACCTTTACGTACTATATGTAGTACTCGCCATTCCTGGATGTTTAAGCCAGAGTTTTGCTCTTCCAGGAGGTTGAGGATGTCCTCTGTAGTAGTTCTGTTGAACTCCGGGAAGTGGTAAGTGAAGATCAAAGGCCGTGGCATGTCCTCTTCCAAGACGATCTTTAACTTCGCAGCCTTCCATGATTGTAGTTAAAGCATTTCTGCCTTTAACCAGTCGGTTGTTTCCTCTTTGCCACATGGAGCAACTATATATCCTGGACGGAAGGTGCAGCTGTTGAAGGTTGGCTCAGCATTGCCAGTCTGCTTTTTTCTTATGGTTTCCCGGTGACGTATTGAATGGCCTTTAATTTTTCGGTAGCCCAAATCGTTGGCGGATAGTCAGTTGGTATGATACTCAGCTTAGTGTTGCATACAGCATTCTTGTAGAACATGTTTGTCATTCCCTCTTTCACCTCTGGGTTAGGCACTGTTGTCTATGTCCCTTCGGCTTCTGTTGGCACAGTTGTCCTTTCCAGCAAGTAAGCTCTTTTGGGGGAGCTTTGCTTAAGTGTGCTGCAGCTGGAGCGCTGATGCTTCAGTTACATTCGCTGCTGAGCAAGTTGTCTCGCTCTCTTTACGGAGTGACCTTGACCCTAGTGGTACCTGAGTCGCTTTCTGGCGACACCGCTGAGTCATATCTTCTTCACTTCTGTTTCAGTTTCAGCCGAACCTGTACTTCGTGAGGGAGAAGTTAGGAATTACTCCTCTTTCTCCAGAGATAAAGCGAAAGTTTTTCCGTTTGGCCCTAAATCTATTTCGTCTACTTCCATTTTGATGTGCGCGCTGGCAGGCGTCGGGCATTCTCCGCCTTTTGTTGCCTGCGGTAATTTCTGTTGTTCGACAGGGGCTGCCGAAAGGTCACCGCTGGCCCGGTTAGGGGAAAGCATTGCTGCCTTTTCTTTAGTTTGTTCGTTTTCCATTGTCTCGAACAAATGTGAAATCCACGAGTGAGGGGGAATGGAGGTTTGCGGCTCGGTGTTCCGGTGTTGCGGTAAGACTAATTACAAGCAGAGGGCGCCCGCTATCTGGATGTCGCCCTTAAAAGACTCACTGACGTACTGTCATTCATCGCATAGGCACGGATGAATAGCACCTGTGATTACGGGTTTTTCGAGTTTGCCGCTTTAGATCCGCCATTTTCAGTCAAAAGTGGGGGCACTTCGTGCAAAATAGTAAAAAAATAAGAAAAAAATTTTGTCGGAAATTAAAAAAAAAAATTCAAAATATTTTGAACCAAAAAATGTCATATTTCTCCCAAACATTTTTTTCAAAACAGTATTTTTTCTTAAAAAAAAAAATTTTTACAAATTAACTTAAAAAAACTTTAAATATACACAAATATTCAACATTGAATAAATCTCAAAATTTTTATTTTTTCGAAATTGTTTCAGTCACTTCTTATTATACTCGAGGGAGCACAAGAACCAATTTTCGGAAGAATTGGCAACAGCGTCGAAAATACTTGGCTCGCTCATATAAAGTATGGCTTATAGGACATCTAATATTTATGTGACAAATAGTCCCGTTAAGTTGTGCAAGAATCGACATTTTTCGACCAATCGTACATCTGCTACGAACCGACTTATAGTCAAAACTAGCAGTAGGTAACCGATATACTGCAACCCACTTAAATCAAGCTGATTATAATTCATTATAAGTGATTTTGAATGCCAATCAACTTGCCAACTCCAATTCATTGAATACAGAAATTATAAATTCTCCTTCATTTGTTTGATGTAATTATAGTTGATGGAAGGGCTTTCAAAGCCGCTTAACTAACTTTTTTTTCTAGAGGTGGTAAAATGCATTGAAAGCCGAAAAGTTTGGAACTTGTCTTTCGACCCACTAAAAACCCACCCCAGCCCCGTTTCCCTCCGGCGGGACAACCGTTTGGTAGTACTTCACGCATGACTGTCTGATATTATATAAATGTGGATTCTTCTCATTATCCTATGGAGACATTTCC